>JAULCC010016678.1:10778-24840 GCA_032358795.1 Nuttallia obscurata | reverse complement strand
AAGGAGATAAAAATCTAATTCATGATGAATTCTTGGATTAATATTGTCAAATTGTCAATCCGTATTGCATTTATAGTCCAAAAGTTGTGTCCCTTTCTAACTTGTTCTTGTACTGTAAGTGTTAGTAACAATCAACTAAAAGCATTCTATGCCAAATGCCAGCTCAAAACTTCCAAATGATGTGACCTAAATATGGCAGGCTGACCTTCAACCTACTTAAGTGTGAAATATGTTGAGGCACTTGTGTGAACATCTGTTATCTTGATTTTCTGTTATCATTTCTTTTAAACATTTTACACATACTGTTTATTATGCATTGCAAAAACATTTAACATTCGATTAAATAATTAACATAAGAGTCAACAAAAGTAGACAAATTATTAAACTCTGTAAAAGTCTGCATACTCTTGTGTACTTAATGACCTTTCAAAACTCTAATGTTTTATACTTAGCATGATCTCAAGATTTATAGGTCAAGGTCAAAGAACAATATCCTTTCTTCTGCACTGCAATGTTTCCTACAAGACCTCTTAATTACAATTACGATGTAGGTCTTGTATAACTTTGCAAGGAACTTGACATGAGAATGCTACCACTAAAATAATCACACCCCTTTTATCCTTGTGACCCTCTCAGACTTGACAGCAGTAGGTGCACTGGACACATACTGTTGTATGATTAATGTATGAGATCTATGAAATCTAACATGTTATTAAAATCTTATTTCTAAATGACTTAAATTCTATCACCTGTATAAGTAATACTGATATATGAAGTCTCATGCAGGAATGATATCTTGATGTATGATTAAAGTGCTACCATCCAATCCTAGCAATTACATGTATACATATGATCAGTGTAAACAGTCATGCCAATGGAAAAAATACAATATGGGTTAAATACGATTTCTCTCATGAAAAAAATTTAAGATTAGGAAAAAATTGATGGGTACTGATTTTAGAATGTAACTTTTGTTAAGATTATCAAAGGGATTCTGAACGGAAAAGCAAACATGTCAAGGAACTATTTTTCTGTTAGATTTTTTTGCATATTTCAAAATTCCTTTAATCTCCAAAAAATCAGAGGCTGAAAAAAAGCATAGCAATAATAATGCTACTGACTTCCTTAATAATAGAAAAAAAAGCTATAACTACACTGGAACTTCTTGAAATTTTTCTTATTCTGCAGACATGCAATGTTTTTAGACAGGCTACGGAAAGTCCATCCTAACAACTAGTTAGTACACATGCATGCAATCTGTCTATACTAGAATTGAAAGCCAAAATCTAAACCCCCCCACCTCAAAGCGGTGTATGAATACTTACTACCACTGAAAGTAGTTCCTCCCACTAACTAAATTCGTTGTAGTGATTTTCCAACAACAATGTGGAAACTTATTTTTAACCATATTTGTGATTAAGGACCTTAACTTTTACTCCCTCTATGTTAATAGATCTTTCCTTCCTTATCAAGCAAATTCTTCAGCACTTAAAAACAGCAAGCAATGTTTCTGTAGAAACAGACTTTTAATGTCAAAGTCCATTGACTTGGGCATAACCTTAGACCTAATGTGCAAATAGAAAGTCTTTTTTGTGCTTTTAGTCATTCAAATATGATCTTTCTTTTATGTAACCAAACCCTATAAATTTTCATTATCAGAAGCAATATGATATTTCTATGCTGCTAATGTAACTTTAAATCACCTGTAATCTTTATCCCTAGTGGAATGGTCCAAATACAGGCAAACCACACAAATAATGTGTTGAGTATTTAACTGGAATACTAGGCATCAAAAATTCTGGCTACAAGTCAAATTACTAAACATGCTATCTACTCTCAGTATTTGAATGTTTTGTTTTCCCAACCTATAGTTACTTGACATGGCGGAGCTTTCCCTATGTGCATGCAAGCACAACACTCGTGAGGTTGTCCACAATGTGCACCAATATATTTCCCACAATGCCTTCTACCTGTGGGCATTCCGAGGATTTTAGATATAAGTTCATCTTGAGTTTTTTGCTGAAAAGGTTGTATAGTCTTTGTCTGACCTTGAATCCCTTGTTGTAACCAATTTCTGGGTGCTGGACAGCATTCTAGGTAAAACACAGTTGAATTATGGGTAAAAATTTCACGTTATCTGTAATGCCTGTAAATCTTCTTCAAACACTTTGAAGCTGTTTGCTTTCATAGTTGATACACTGATAACATGCGGGGACCTGATCTTGTCCACAGCTTCTTTTTCACCAAATCAATATTTAGATCTAAACATCTTTCAAATGCAGTGAAATGTAGAAAAAAACAGTAATTGCAAATGTCTCAGATAGGGCTTTCAGTGGACATTGTAACTGTAGATGTTATTCCTTCAGATGTCTTTTTAAGCAATTTGCAAAAGAACATTGTTGATACAGTGAAATGTAACTTTGATGTGAATTTGAAAAGAAAGCTTTCACCTTGAAGAAAAACAAACCATGAAACACTATAATGTGAAACAAAACAAATTTTACATTAATGTCAATATGTCAACTAAAAAGTACAACTAACAGTACTGGAAACACTTTCACAAAATTCACTAATTCACTGTCAAAACTTTACAATAAGTACTGACATTAAATGTACCCATTCCCACAGAACAATATAGAAGAAACATAGTAACATTACATAAAGCATTACAATGTACTTGCCTGCACCCCCTCCCATTGTTGTTTTCTTTATAAGCATTCCTAGTTTTAAACAAATGAAAATGTAATATTTACTCAGCATACAATATTTTCTACCTTTAAAATTGAATATATATCATAGTAATCTCTAATCATGAATATTAGTTTTAGTTCCTATCATCAATTTAGATAAGTTGTTTTAAATTTTACTTTAAGTCAACACTGAAAATCAGTAGATAGGCTGTCTTATTAAACCTCTTTATCATTATGTATAACTAATGTAAGTCTAACATTTTGTTTTAAAAAGCCTTTCCTAAATTTCTTTCTATGGCAAACAAAATAATCACATCCTATATAATTCTCATATTCTTATCCTGTAAAAGTGCAGTGGTCATATTTAGAACAGTTAATTTGGTAAGTGATGGTATAATCCATATATGATAATCTCTCAGACACTGAAAGTATGAAAGGTCTGTATAATCCTGTAAAAGAATGCAATACAATCATGTCTGTGACATGATTTACAAATCAAAATTTCTGCAGGCAATAAGAAAAGAATCAAAGTCTGAACAATGACAAATATGTCTTAGGTCCTTTTGTACTGAACATTTTGTTTTGCCCCATATTTCACAGCCATAGGGCAATTTTTATTTAATATATAAAAAGATATATTTTTCTACTACATTTCTTTATAAATTAGCAGATCTTCAGAGTTTGGAAAAATATTGTATGTCATGCCACCAAGACTGACTGACTGTACTGGTAAGTATTGCCTGCCACCATATGCATGCCTGCCACCACAAAACATAAGAAAACTGAATATCTATGCCACATCTAGAAACCTTGATCAAAGTATTAAAAAGAAAGTGCACAGAAACTGGCAAACATACAATGAAAAATGTTTCATACTTTGCAAGTATCCCAACAGTTTCTATTGTGGGATTAAGAATGATTTCAAAAACCTTCTTGTTAATCTATAATCTCATAGAGAAAATACTGTAACATTTTCATCTTTATCACCCTGTTATCAGTATCAAATCAAAAATAAATATATATCAGTCAACTGATCATACCATGCTATTAATAGAACACAATTTGTCATGCAACCACAAGGTTACTTTTGTTCCTGTTCCAGTGTTATTTAAAGCAAGTCATGTTGCTTTGTTTTTATCATGCTGCGAGGCTTACAACATTACAATTTACCTCCGGTCATATTTTGTAGCTGTTGGGCCATCAGCTGGGCCGCAAAGGCTTGTTCGTGATGAGGGCACAGACCCTCCATACTGATAGGCATACTGGATTTGCCCGCCGTCCCTGAATATCGTAAATGTGGAGGAGCTGTAGATCAAAGACAGAACACGAGACATGCATCACCGCAGAGCAAAAGACGAAACAGACATGTGCAACATGCATAAAGTCAATTAAGAGTAGCACTAGTTTCTGCAAATGAAATCTATAATTGTCTTAAACCAATTTTTTGAAAGCCCAAATCTATATCATGGAAACAAAAATGAATACTGATTTGCTACTTAGTTTATGCCCTACCTGTCTGTTTAGACACCATTTCTAACAAAAGCCTGCATTTTTGTTGCAGTTTTGCATAAACATTCCCTTTTTTGTAATACGGAAATAAATGTCAATTTAAGTCTTTTGCATTATTCATCAAAGAAACATTGGGGATAAAATAAGCAATTTCAAAGAAAACATTACGGACATGTAAAATCATGTGCAGAAACTATTTGGCTGACATATGTTGTTCCAAGCCTTCAACTTTTTAAAAGAAAACTGACTTTTCATAAGAAAGAATGCAATTTTAACATGGTAAACAAGCAACTGGTAAAATTGAATTTGTTACAAGACAATGGCAACATTGACCCTTTTTTTGTCTTGTTCATTTGGGGTTTAAGTCAAACTCACACAGTTTAGGTCATATGGGGATGTTTCCAGTTGTTTGTGGTGGAGGAAGATACAGCTGACCCTGGGTAGATCCACCCACCTGATGCATGCTATATATAAATAGCATTGACTTTGTAACAAGAAATACTAACACTGACTTTTATTTCTAGAAGCAAGGTATTGATATCTAAAAGCCAGAAAGACTTTACCATAAAATAGTGGTGTGATTGCGAGAAATTTAATAGCATAACTGGAGATATCTTTTAGATTTTGTTAAGGATTAAAAGCAACTGAGTAATTTCAGCTATACTGCTGATAAAAACCCTGAACAAGTTTTAGGCGAGAAACAAAACAGTCAGATAGTTAAAACATGCATACATATGTTTGCCATTCTGTGTTACAAGGCCTAGTTAAGCCAACACCATGTGCACTTATCCCTAACATAAGACACCCATATGTACAACAAAAGTATTTTAATCCTACCCCATACCTCACTACCGTAAACACTTTTACTGTATATACTCGCTCATAAGTCTATCCTGAGCATAAGTCATAAAAAAGTTGAACACTTCAGTCATAACTCAAGGGTTCATTTTGGAGTCAGATTTTCGGGATGAAAGCTTGAATTATGAGCTAGTATATATAGTATTAGGAGTTAACTCATCCTCAAACCCAGTCAAAACTATTGTCACTCTTTTTGTACAAAACATTTATTTCTAAAACGTATTTTAGACAAACACTGAGACCAAGGAAGTCCTTAAACAACTTTTATTTCATCTGATAACTGAACTAATTGGCACTAAAATTATTAAAATGAAAGGAGTTTCCTTGAAACTTAGACTCTAATATTAAAAAAATTTCCCCTAAATTGCAGACTTTCTGTAGTTCTAAAAGAATTGTTTCTCAGGATTTGTTTGCACCTGGCACAACTTTTTCTAATGTTAAATTAATTTCTTGAAAATAAATTACATACTTCAAGAGATTCAGAAGTTAAAATAAAATAAAGCATTAATATTGCATTAGCTAATTAGAACATTTACTCCAAGTTGTCACACATAAAGCCAGACTGCTCAATGAAAATGGCTTCCATTGTTTGAACTGCTGCAAAACATACATGTTAGTTGACTATGCACTTTTTATAAGTAAACAATGTTTATTTCTCTTGCTTTACAACTGAAAATTCTACTAGACTTTTATATAAATATTCATTTGACATGCACTTATTCAAAATAGCATATGCATACAACAGTAAGTGCTGATGAATAAAGAGTTTTAAATCAGCAGATTTAATTTTACTTAAATTTTAGTCACAACGACACAGCTCAGGTCATGACTTTTCCAGCTTTTTGTTGTGGAGGAAGACCCCATATGTTCCTGGGTAGAACCTAGTCCATATCACTTAGACATATGCTTGCACATTTAATCATGCTACTTAGCAAATACTTGAACCTTCTGCTCAAATTCATGGGCCGGAAATATGAAAGGAGTTGGCAACAAAAGTGAAAGATATTGCATATGCAAGAAAATTAAAACTTGAAAAATGAGCATTAATGATGTCTTTCTATGAAGGACTAGGCAGAACCAGCACTCAACTTCAGAGAGCTAGCCAGATAGCTCCCTCTCAAGAAAGATTGTAAACATTTACTTTTGTGACATAGAGTTTAACCCTTAAAGTGACTGAAAAAGGTAAGCTAAAAATTACAAACATGCAGACCAAAATCTTGAAGCAGCTGTCTGATAAAGGCTTTGCATAATATTTGGCAAAGGAAAATCTAATTATATGAAAGATATCTTATAACTGTACATAGACTTTTCTGTAAACACTTATTAAAGAGTCCACTGTAATGGTTTAGTAGTTTAAGGGTTAAATTGTTCAAAGTTTAGTAAAACCATTAAATTGTGTAATCATCGGAATCATACATATATAAATGACAATACCAACTTAATTTCTAATAGACAATTAACAATTTCTGACAGAAAATTAACATATCAAATCAACATCATGTGCAAGAAAAATATTTTCTAGCTCTACTAAAAAGTATTCCTTCTCCTGTTAGATAAACACTAAATATCTCGACAGATTTAAATGACCACACTGTGAAAACTCGGTACCTTTAGAATGTAGTCGCCTTGCTACTTCAAATGATAAAAAATATTGATATCAAAAGAAGCCCTTGTATAAAAGGAAATTATTTTAGCATACTAGACAGCGAGAGAGAGAGAGAGAAATAAATCCTGTAGAAATTTTTATCACCATAAAATCAGGATAAAATGTTCTAATACAATATGCCAAAATAAATGTTTCTTTTTGTAAATCATATTTTACCCTTTGCAATGTCATAGTTATAAGTTGTAACCACATGGCAATCTAGAATAAAACAAATTCTAACCATGAATCAACTGAAATGTGCTTTTACTGTTACATTATACTTGAATGTTTAGAAGTCTAAAATCTATGAAATCAGTTTAACATTGTAATTCTGTTTCAAACCTTTTCCTTTGGAATTTTATTTGAAAAAAAAAAGCTCACAACTACAGCTTACTGACTGAATGTATGTACCTTAGTTGTCAAAAAAGAAGAAGAAATGTGTACCAAGTTTCATGATTATTTTAAAATAACTCCCTATTTTAGTAGCAACCTTAAACCAATTGAAATGTGTAGATAAAATTTCCCACAATACCTTGCTCTGCTTGGGTCTGTAAAATCCCTTTGCGGAGGTAGGCGTGAGTAAGGGCTTCAAGATAATCATTCTGTAAAAACATGAAAACAGGGGTTCATTATCCAGCACTAACATAAATCTTATATTTATAAATGCTACATCATGTCCTGCTTTGCTAACAATGAACAAGAACCAACCAACTTTAAAACAAGGCATAAAATATGGATTGAAACTTTTTTCACAAAGAATTTCTGTAAAATTAATTATTTTAAAATTTGTCAAATTTTCAATCATAATTTTTTATTAATTGTATGAAATAACAAAAAAAATTGAAAACTTTATCTGTCTGCCTGCTTTCTTCACATTCAAAGGAACTACTTTTACACCATTTTATAAAACATACATTTGAATAGATCATGTTATCCAAAGATCAATCAAATAAATTACATTTGAATCTGCAAACTGGCTCTAATACATGAAACAATTACTTGGCTTAAATTTGTACAAGTCTTTACCATTTTTAGGTTAGCTCTATCTATATCTATGATCTACAACTGGCACAAAACGGTTACAGTGCTAACACACATACTGTTAGTTATGACAAAATGGCCATTTAACTACAGAAACATAGACAGTACCAATAACCAAACACACAAAACACATATCTAAATCATGAGTGCATGGTCAGTATTTCATCACTGAACATACCATAATACAGTAAGTGCAGTCTTAAAACATTAATTATAATCCATTTACTAAATTATTAAAACTGAAATAAATTTTACTGAAACATTAATCTGGTTCTTGCACTTCCTTTAGAAATGAAAGCAACACTTAATTTTTGAAAACAGGCCTATTCAAAAAAAGATTTTAGTATTGTTTGAAGAGAACAAAATCCATCTGCAATGTTATATCAAACTGCTAATAATAGTTTCACCCTGTCAAACAATTTGAAAACTGCAGTCATTGTGGACATAAGTGGACATAACCACATTTAAGGCTTTCAATGCCATTGTTGTCTAAATACATATTTTCACACAGTATAGATCCAAAATTATCATCTGGATCTCCCCTGTATGCAATTCAGTAAAATATTTTCTAATAACACTTAACACTACTTGCAATAAAAAACCAGAATTGGACAATTTTAAAACTGATCTTCACCAGACAACTCCTCATTTGGCATAAAAAGACTTAAGGATAATGATGTTAATACAATGACACACATCGTTTAGAAGAAAGTCTTCCATTCTTTATCAATGATGTGACCAACATAAGAGCAAAAAACTGCAATATCAAATCTGTGTCTTCAATAACGAGTCGAAAAAGCATTTTCCTGACTGTTTGAACATATATTTTAAGATTTATAAACCTGAAAAGTTTATTTTTCCAAATGGAAATAGTGAAAGCCAAAATTCTTAGCAAATGAGTTAGGCCCAAAATAATAACTTCACCTGGCATGATTTGATTTTATAAGGTAAGACTTTCTTCTGTAAGTTCACAGACTAGCTGTCACCACCATTTATAGATCTAGTAGTAACATATGACTATGTAGGTTTGTTGACTATAAATATGGAGGCTCTACTGCTGTGCATTAGTTATTTATATCAATTCAAAATTAAATGAAAATAGCTCTGGATAAATCAGATATTTTTCTCTCAAATAAGCTAAGTTCTGAATTAAACTGATATTTATAATGAAGGCTATTTGATTTCACATTATCTTTTTTTTCTACAAAAGGTCAAGGTCATATAAACATGTTTAATTGGCCTTAATTACTTTGTAAATAACAGTACAGCGATAGAGCCAATCCAATCTAATTGCAAACCTGTAAACACACAATGTATAATGATATGTTATATGTTGACCAATGTGTATGACCATATTACACTGTATAGGTTGTGCATGTTATTTTCCTTTGAAACGAAAGCAACTTTATCACTCCGTTTTAATATCTAGCAGTTTAAATCTTTTTCTCTCTTTATAGTGTGTGTAACATAGCACTAGGGTTGAGCAGCAACACCCCATAATCCTGAAGTATTGTTTCTCTTTTTAATTAAACAATAAATAAGACCAAAACATGAGAAATAAAATCATTATTTTTCATACCTTTGTTAAATAAGCAATAAATGTGCTGAATTCTCTTTGAAAAGTTTTTCTTCTTCTGCCATTGACAATAAAACTAAAGCTTTTACAAACACCAGAATTGAAACGACATGTTCTTACTGATATGAATTAATGCCTCCTAGCTATTTTTGACATGAATTTATAAATGGCAAAAGACATTGATTTTTCACTATTGCCAATAAAAATTGAATTGAATTGTTAACACATTCTGGGCTATAATATCTGATTGAGAAAGCATGACCTGTATAAATCGATCATATGAGAAAAATTTTATTCACCAACTTGTGTGTAACACCTTGCCGACAAAGCATGACAGCCATCCATGTGTAGTTAATGTTGTATTACTGCCTCATTTATCAAAATTGCGGAAAAGGAATGTAGTTTACAACCTTATATCTATGGGTGATGATACATTGTGACTTCACACATCTAAATACCAATACGTTGATGATAAACTGTGATATATATACAGGTGACAAAATATGCACTAAACAGCACCTGTGTTTCAAGAGAGCTACAATCAAGATCATCTTCAAACAAAACAAAACAGAACCTCAAAAAGCATTGCCATTGTGATTCTGAAACATCATGCTATGATTGGTGGTTAGCGTTTGTTTCACGAAATTGCACCCTGTCAAAGCTAAGGTAAGTGTGTTGACAATTCTGTCTAATACTCAAAAGGGATTACATCGACAACAGGAACTCTTCAAATAGATGTCACATTCAAAAGTTAAATTTTCAAATACTACTTTCTATTGAAGTTAATCACAGTAAATCTATAAACTCCAGTAATAATATACCCCTCCCACTGTTTTTTCCTTGATATCTATAGGACTTTCCTTTACTGATGACACTTGATCAATAAATGCTATCTTGGCAACCTGCATATAAACAATATGAGATCTGTTTTTTTCCAATTCCATATACTTTTAAAAGAGGTGGACTACTTTTTTCATGAATCTGCAAGCCAAACAGAATTTTCAATATGTTGAAAGAAATAAAATCTGTTTATATAACTTAAGAAGTTTTGGAAAATAAAGAAAAAAACTGGAACATTAAACTATCAGAGACAGTTACTTTGATAAGAATTAGTGGTCAGAGTGTTTTATTTAAAGGTTCCTCTGCTTGTTTTCCACAAGGATCATCACACAGTGTCCTTGTGAAAAAAACAACATAATGCATCACTTAGTACTGGTTCTACCCAGGAAACATTGAAAGTAATAGACCTTTCCTATACAGTCAATACAATATGAATGACTTGTAATATGTTAACTTTCAATTTTTTCAACCACCAGGAAATTGCTATTGTAAAGCAAATCATGTTTAAATCTAAAAAAATTATGATTAGTTTATGTGGCTATCAGTAAAAATGATATGCTGTTTACAACACAGACAGATGTAGATAGAGCTGTAATTGTTCCATACACGATATAACTTAAGATGTTCCATACAAAAAAGACTTTAATTGTTCCATAAAAGACACAACTAAAATTGTTCCATGCTAGATAGAGCTTTAACTATTACATGATGGTGCTTGAATTGTTGTTAAACAAAATAGAGCTTACATTACATACAACAATCAGGGCAATATAGTTGGCTACAGCTGAAGAGGAAGTGTGTGGGAAGGAGTTTTGAAAAATTTAGTCTCACATACTACAAAGTATCTAATAAATCTTTAGATAAATATAAAAATTGTAGTAAGTGACTGTAAATGAATTCAAATTATTATTATCAGTATCTCAAAAATTAAATAATTGGAGACAACTTTCAATTCTAAAATAATAAAATCATGTTTGTTTATCTAAGAAAGTCATCAATAAATACAAAATCATTTGAAAAAAAAAAATTACAAATACAAGACAATTTATAAAAATTATATAAGCATTAATATCTTTCTACAATAAAAAGTTCTAAATACTCTACGTTTCCAGCTATAGGTCTATAATAAATTTCTAAGATTTCTAAAATTTTACAGTATACATGACCATGCACCAATGGAGCATTTCTACAGGGACAGATTTTTCAGGGGTATAAGATCGATAAACTAATAAGTGCCATTCCAAAAAAAAATTCTTTAGATATTTTTAAAATAAAATCTTTTGAGGAGTGGTAGACAGAGTGCAACATCACACGTTACCCCAGTTGTCGACTCGGTCGACACCCCTGTATTACTGCTCATGCTCACTGCGAGAGCTTGTGTGTCCTCGGCGTCACATTTCGCCGTCTCTAACACCTTCCGTGGCTGAAACAACCCAATTGAAATTATAAATTCTCATACAGATAGATGATTCATTGATTACAGTATGGCCATCCATGCTTGATTGATGTAAAAATACAACATGAATTTAATGGTGCCTTGTTGAATCACCATCCCAAGTAAGTATGAATCAGAGAAAACACAACAAAACAATTAACAAAGGTTTTTGGTAAAAGATTGTACAGAACCATATTACACAAATTGCAATAATCTTCTCTCTTAAATCATTAGTAGTACTGTTACATAAGTTTACATAAAAGTTTACAAATTACTATGGATTATAACAGACATACCAGCAAAATACATTAATTTGACATGCAGGCCTTACAAAGATTTAGAAATAAACAATTAAAAAAAAAAGATCAGAACATAAATTTATTAATTCAATTTTTAATCCCAAAATAAAATATTTTTTTTCTTTTTATTAGTTCTAATCACTTCACACATTTTAGAGAAAGTTTTTTTCAAGTTAGACACTGATATTATTACTATATTTTTAAATTTTGTTAAAATCAATGTCTACACAACAAAGATTGTTAGTTAATTGCTTAGGCATATCAGGCCTATGAAAACAGCTTTGGTTTTTTTCTACTTACTAATAAAGCGATTTTTTAGCTCCCGTTGACAATGATGTTCCTATTTATTAAGTGGCTTCTAAATTTATAGATCTTTAACATGATAAGCATTCCAGCAATGTTTATGACATCATTTCCCTTGTGCTACTGCGCCATAAAGTCTACACAACCAATAATATAACATGCAAGATACAAGTATCTTACATGGGCAAAACCTCTATCTTCCATGAGTGTGATGTTAAAAGCTAATAGAACTTTGACCCTGAGAAAAAAAATTGAAGTGACAAAAAATAAGATTTTCCAGAATGCAAGAGTCAAAATGGCATATTAAGGGTCAATTAAAAATCCTTGTATACCCATTATATCCATATGTCTGAACTTTTTCCTTAAGCAGATAATATGAAACAAAACAACCTCAACCAATTTTAAAATAAAACTTTGATTATATATGTAAATAAAAATTCACACTGTCCATCAACCAAATTGCCATTGTATAATGTGTACACCCAATTCTGGTCACAAAATCTATTAAGAATTATTCATTATTAAAAAGAAAGCCTCCACCAACTTGATTAAAAATATTTCAACATTATTTTCTTAGAAAAATTATTTCTGGGTCATAGCATACATCTTTTCCCCAAGGATTAAAAACTCAATTTACATTAACCAGCTAAAATACAAACAAAAGACTACCGGTAAATAGAAGTTGCAAAATCACTGTGTTTTACAAAAGTGTATATATTGTACACGCCTAAAATATTTTCTCTACAGGTTTGCAAATTATTTGTATAGTTAGGTAGGTAAAATGTAAGCTTAACAAAATAAAAGACCTGGTTTCCAATTCCAATGTTTAAAAGAATAATAAATTTAAGGAAAAAAGTTTTTAAGGTGGGCCTATCTTACTAAAATAATTTATACAATATTTAAGGATATTTTGGTAGGGAAGTAGAAACTTTTTTTTTTTTTGCCTTCCAGTAACAGTGATTGTATTATATTTGTCAGAAACAGCTGTATCATAACCACACATGAAGAGATGCATTGTAGACAAATTTGTATAGTTATTTTTTCTTGTTTTACACTCAATCAAATAGATAATTACATGGCACATGTAACTGAGCAATACACAAATCAAAATCAGAATAGTTAACTCACATTATCTGTGGCATAACCTATATACTTATCTTTAATGGCGAAAAGAAACTGAGTTTTGAAATACTGATATTTTTTTACTATTACTCTTTAAAATGTTTACAAAAACAGTTTTCATAAAGACATTTAAGAAAAGATTGCTACAAAAAATTCATTTATACACATACTGATACACTGACAAAAACAATATGTCTACAATACATAACTTAATGTTTTAGGTTTACCTATGAAAATAAATAACAGAATGCCCAAGCTGCAGTCAACATGTTGAATTATTGTTTTGCTAGCTAAGAGTTAAACAAAATATATCCTGAATATTATATATATCGTGAATAAATTACTATTTATTTGACAAATTTCATGCATAGACAGCTGGAAGTAGATATCGAGGGTTGTTTGCAAATCTATCTATTTTATTAATATTTCTTTATATAAGATAGTTGCGTTTCACACTCAACCCTCAATAACTAGCAAATTTGATAACCAGAAAACAGTTGAATTAGCTTCATCTGAATTGTCATTTCATAGCATAACTGCAGTTCATAATTTTTTTGAATATCAGTTCTAAAATAAGTTCTAATGCCCTCATTTTTATAACATAATATATTATTTTTTTAACAGTTTTTTTTGTATATGGAAAAAAAAGATGAAAAAGCCCAAAGGTAAAAAAATATGTGTTAGTTTTCCCATAATTCAACTCAGTTATACAGGTAATAGTTACTTTACTGCATTTTTTGCACC
>JAULCC010016567.1:0-15698 GCA_032358795.1 Nuttallia obscurata | reverse complement strand
GGGGTCTTCCTCCACCTGTAATGAGCTGGGAGTCGCGATATGACTGAAATACTGTTAAAGCGACGTTAAATTCCAAAACAAACAAACAAACAAAACTTTGATATTTATTCTTTAATCTTTCAGGCTGTCTCTGTATATCATAGTAAATAATTGAACCAACCCACTTTGAACAGTATTCGTTTATTTCGAATTTAAAAAAAACATATCGTTCAAACAATATTTGACCAAGCCTTAATGTCTTGACGTATTATCTTAAGGTATCATTCCATTAATCAGCGCTGGAAGTTTTTATCACTACTTTGTTTTCTTGAAACAAAGCTGAAAGCGCTATAGATGACAGTTTTCACTTTCAAGACTTCTTGTCTATAGGATTCTAAGGATTTCACAAAGCAAAATATTTCAAAATGTTCAATTTATCTAAGTTGAAATTAAATCAACTTGTAAATCTTCTGTAAGACGCATATATACAAGAAAGTATCATTGAGGATAATTAAAAAATATTTACGATGGAGCTGTTATATCGTTTAATTCGATATTGTCACAACTATTGTAAGAGCGTTTAAGAATCGACGAGATATAAAGCGATGATAAGAAGCAAAATACATCAATTAAAATTTGGATATCGGTGATTTGGAAGAGTATGGAACTGCCTCCGACAATACCTATACCGTTTTGATGGAGGTAATACACTTAAAACAGATTTGTATGATAGTATATAAAACATATACATGTAAAGAGACCATTCATGGTTGAAAAAAAAAATTCATTTTCAAAAAGATATTCAATTTTATTAGTTTCAACGCCTATAGTAAATCATAAACTCATTTTGAATCTCCAAATCCGTATGCATTCGACATATTTGAAATGTGATGGTCGTATTCGATAATAAGGAGGAATATCAACTATTAAGATATTCCGTGATAATTATAACTTCTTTGCCTTACATGTATAGTATATTCATCGATAATGTGAATTTGTTTCAATCACACATAATTTGAAAGATGTTTACTGAATACCGTTTTACTATAAACTGTACTATTCATACTTTTCTATGTAGCTCTGTTGGACAAAGTGGTTGAAATAAATTTAAATTTAGTTTGAACCTCAAGATCATGTTCAATTATTAATACCTATTTTACTTTCTTATAGCTCAAAACTAGTGTGACAACCTTATCGCTTCCATAATATTCTTCGTAAAAATAGTTACATGTAGCTTCAAATGAACGCTGGTATTTGTACTAAATTTATGGTTTTACAAAAGGCAGTACACAAAATATTTTATCTGTTGATTATATGAACACCTTTAATAAGAAATGAATGTAAGTTCTTATTTCTAAAAAAACCTCTTATGATTATAACAAAGCGTAAGGACCAAAATGTTTATCTTCATTGACTAACACACCAGAATGCGTTCATATGATGGCATTTGAACGTATTATTGATAACCACAGACAGCGTATGTCTGAAAGACAAACTGTCCCTTTTAAGGAAATACATTTTCGGTAATCTATTACCAATCAGTCAGAATATATTTCTAGTTTGGCGTCTGCAGCAAGCAGTTAATGACCGAACTTGTATAACCTTCAATAATGAATGATTGTTATAATATACTAATCTCGCTCATTTAGCTTCCTTTACCACATTTATAGGCATAAATGTATACACATAAACTGTCTACGCAGCGTCAAGCCTCAGATGATATTGCTATTTTATTCCAAAATTCATAAATTTCAATCTGACACTTAGTCTAGATATTCTCAAAGCGGAACAATTTCAATTTGGAATTTGACAGAACAAAATGATGCTTTCTTAGAAAAATCTAACGGCTATATCTATCATAAAGTTATCCAAATGTTTTAAAGTTTTAGATGGTTATCTCAAAAGTTTGAATATAACAAAGCTATAGAATTGTTTGTAGTCTATTATTTTTCTTACTTTTTGAGAAGTCACACGATAATGGTGAGTATTCTTTTCCATCGAACAGACTAAAGCTTCTTAAATTCGAAGTAGTTTTAAACGTTTGAATTTACCAACCACTGACAGGCGCTTAGCTGCCTGAACCAAATACACAGCTGCGTTATGCAATTTTTACAGTTAATTTTTTTGTCCTTCCCAAATTACCGTATTTTGAAATAAAAAGCATCTGGAAAGTTGTATCCTTTGAACATGGAACAGCTAACCCTAGATGACACTACCTTCATTTACAATACATACCGCACAGACGTTAATGAAACAACCTTTTTGAGGGTATAGATCATGTGGAATAGGATTAGTACGCCGAAATGAATTGCTGATATTAAATGTTGTCAACAGAGATCTATATCCCATCAATATCTCTCAGCCCCTCACCGCTGTGGGTTCGAATCGCGGTCTGGGCACTTCGGATTTTTCAAGTGAGGAAGCTTTCCAGCTGGCTTGCGGTAGGTCGGTGGTTCTACCTGGGTGCACTTTGTGCCTGAAATAGTGTACAGAGGTCCCCTGGGGTCTTCCTCCACCTATAATGAGATGGACGTTGCGATATGACTGAAATACAGTTAAAGCGACGTTAAATTCCAAAAACAAACAAACAAAATATCCCATCAATTATAGGTGCTTTACTATTTTGCTGTATATGCCGGTCACAACAACCACCACATAGAGGTCGTTTAGCACAATTTGTCACATCAAGGCACATATCTAAGAGCAACAATGACATCTGAACATATGTTTGGTTTGACGTTGATGAATATATATCGTGAACAGGACATTGACGTCGGACGGGTAATGGACGAGTTTGCTCAGAAGAAAGACCAGGCGAAAGGCTTTCTTGTTAAGATTTAAACTCTGCCTACGAATGATGTCTGAAATTTGCTTATCTGGGGGCCGTATAACAGTAGCATCTTAAGTTTTTTCTTAAATTTAAGACACTTTCAAAATCTTGTTTTAGCTTTGAAAGTAAAACACCTTGACTGTATGTGGTATTCCAGTGATATCTTAGCTAAAACAATCCGGAATTTAAGAAAACAACTTTTTTTTAATCTTTAGCTGGTGCACTCTAAATATGGTCTAGGATATCGACTTCATATCTAAAAACTGTTGCAAAGGTTCAGATGTATTCAGGAAACATACTTACACTATGATTGTAAGTGAAACGTGTGGTAATAATTACAAAAAACACACTAAAAATAATAATTTTACCTGTAACACTTACCCCGTTAGTCAAGGTGTAGACGTTTTATACATGGTTTCAATGGCTATGTGAAACATCACAATAACTGTAAAAAAATTCATCCTGAAACCCCTTGCATTCATGTTGTTTTTCATGTTTACAAACTTTGGCAGATGTTTTGAAACTTCTGAAATTTCAAACCAAATCTGAGGAGCAGTCGCTTTAAGATGCTGCTGGAATATGGCCCCAAAGTTCATGGTATACTTTGACTGTAGTTGTATTATATGTAATGCGTACTTTGGAGCAAACTATCCGACGTTCCAACATACGCTGTTTGCTTTAACACAAATTACCCAGAATAAACTTTGTAAAGTCATATAACTTTACATAAATGTTGAAAAAATTGTATTCCAACGTATATAATAATCGCCAGAAAAGGCAAAACTGTATTTTGATATTAATAAGTATAATCCAACGTATATAATAATCGCCAGAGAAGGTAAAGCTGTATTTTGATATTAATAAGTAGTACTGATGGCAGTGTACATATAGTTTTTAAAGGTGAAAACCTATCTACGGTCAACCATGACCACTGGTAGATGTATTTGCAAGAAGAAAGGACAAGTATTTTTATCTTTATTTTTCACGCCTAGGCTAGATTTATGGGTATTTTGTGTACATATGCCGTACATTATGGCATTTAATAGTATCATTTAGATAATGTGAAATATACGCCAAAAGTCACTTGGGACCATGTAGACGAAAAAAATATTCCGAGGGAACATGCCCCGTAACCCCTAGAAAGTTGCATATGCCATATTTCGACACAGCTACGCGCATGAAAAGTCGTATGATGAACACACAGATTTCAATAATGATAAGAGACGTTTGCAATATTAATCTGATAGAGTAATTTGTTTGACTTCTATTATTGAAGAACATGTAGTTAACAGATCATGTTTTTTTTAATTCAAATTGAGGAGAGTAATTGTAGAAAACAAAATAACAAGATCTTGAAAGAAACAGTGTTGAAACTAGATGACCACATTAATCGTCAGATGCATAGTATTAATGAAACGAGATGAGAAGTCAGATATAAAAATAAAATCAAGTAAGCTCAACTTATGTAACAAAGCAAAATATAAACGATGCATCCGACTTGACATACTCGTAAATACTTTTCACCTCTATGGAAGTGACTGACATGACCAAATGTCACCATCCAGACACAATGTTATTTCAAAATCTTGTATAAACTTGATTTCAACTAACAAAGATCTGAATGGAATCAATTATTAATTATGTATCCCATAATCCATTTTTCGTATTCAATTTTGAGAATTAGTCAAAGTATGCTTTGTAATCACACCTAAAAATAGAAAATATGATGATCGTTCTCTCACTGCGCAGTGTTAGTTTTGTCACATAAACTGATTTGGCTGTTTTAAAATTAATAACGCATTCCAGGCTGTTCTTAGACCTAGAACTCAAGATTAATCTTTAACCTTTAGTCTGTCTCCCAGCACCTTCCATCCTGGCAACACCTGTTACATAACACAGCGTGTTGGAGACTATTCTTGAGTTTCAAGTCTTAGAATGTGTTGGCGAATTCCAAGCCTGTTTTATAGCGCTCTTGGAGAATAGTTTTATAAACGCTTGATCTTATGCAATGCGGATGTTCATGAAGACTATATGAAATTAATTATATTCTGACCTCTAGTAAGAACAGGGGAATAATTGTAATAATATATTATCTTCATATAGGGATTGAAATAAGAATAAATAATTTAAGGTATATTTCTTAAAGAAGAAGGTAAAGTATGCTGATTCACATTATGTATGATATGTTTTCATACAGGCCTTGATTTTATACATTGTATTTGTATAGACAAAATAGTGACTGTATTCAATATCGTACCATCCTATTTTAAAATTCGATGAAGACTATGGAATATTTGAATTTCACTATGATGCGTTTATGTTTTCAATTTTTAGCCATATCTTAAAACATTTGTTTGGTTCAATCATTGAGGGCATGGTGCAAACTATACATCTAATGTCAGATCTAGAATATATTTCATCAAAATAGGAAAATGTATACGTATCATGTAAATACAGATGCATGTGTGTTAGAAAAAAATTCTCGCGGTTTTGTATCGTAGGCATTTAAAAAAAAACACTGGGTGCAAACTCATGATGCCTAAGTAGGATTCTGTGTGAATAGTTTTTATGTTAACTTCCTCTCGTCGTAAGCTAGAAGTAGATATCTATAAAAAACACCATTTATCAATATTTACCCTGACCAAGGCTGCTGGGGATGACAAAACTAATGACGCCATCCACACTGCTACAAGGACCCGCCTCGTTCGTCCGACAGTACAGTTTTTTCGGGTCTTTAATGGCATGACTATGACGAAATATCTGGTAAAATAAAACAATCATTGAATAGGTGAGTAAACAAATTTTACGTTTACATTTCATAAATGCAATACTCTGCGTAAATTAGAACTAAATAATATTGCTAGTGCAATAAAAAACTATTATAGAAAGGAATAGATGAAACTCGATACCTTAAAAGAAAATCTTAAAAACGACAAACACGAATACTTTGTTTCTCTACGTAGGCAATAACTCTTTAAGTTTATTTACACTTTTAGTCCATATTACTATTGTCAACGTGTCAGGATACAGCTACAAATTCACATTTAGAAATACTATTCCATTTCTAGAAGTTCAAAAAACAATAAATTCCATGGTCGGGGTCCGGGGAACACTACAACCCACTAACAATGATCATTGCTGGGGATGACAACATCGTGACATTTGCAGTTTACTTAACATTATAGCCAGGAAAGATGGAGACTGACAGCAGCTAGACCAGCCTCAAACCCAACCACAAAGTGCCAGCAGAGATGCAGTCTGACAGTTCTGATTCAATTATGGCTAACAGAGGAGACGGGACAACAGCTTGGCAAGTTCTTTAGTCTCCAAAAAATCCAATTGAGGATTTTCATTATTTTCATTAAAACTACAAAGGATACCACATTAACTCTACGATGAGTCTTGCCAAGGGCGGCCCCAGCAATAGAGAGGAAGGAAACTCATCAATTTCAGCCAACTCTCTCACATAGACTTAAACTGTCAGTGACATTGAGGTACATTGGAGATAACAATAGGTCCATTGCATATGCCTTCAGGTAAGGAACATTTAGCTTCTTAGATATTGTTCCAGAATTGAGCCAGGCAATTGAGAAATAGCAACGATTATTATATGTTTCGCCTATCTTTGACCCCTGAAGCCTGGACAGCCATGTCTAACTAGTTTGAGTGGAGATGGATCACCCTCTACGACATTGTAAATACATTGCTTTCAAGAAGCTACCCCTACACTGGCAACATGTACTTAAATTAAAAGGACTTATATTCGATACCATCCTGGCTTGGATTGGTGCACATTACAAGTTGGTGTGGGTCGAGCTCAGTGGAAAAAGACAGATATGTAGCGACTCGAAGCTGATCAACTACCAGAAAGACCTATAACGACCCAATCGTCCTCCCGTCAAACTGCATGCACCGATGGTCATCATGCTGCCGTGCCCTTAATCATCCCTGCACCAGGACCACACGATGGAGCGTGATGTCCATGGAGGAGATAATTTTCGACTATAGAATCTGAAACGGGAGGAGATTGGTAGAAAATGCCTTTGGGATCCAGGCCAAAGTATTGAGATATCTCCTCAGGAATCTGTAGAAGAAGCCAAATAATGCAAAGGATATTGTTGAGTCGATATTTGTTAGGATCAAACCACAGAGGTAGAGGCGTCCAGATATTGTTGCAAAAGAGGTATATCATGAGAACAAAAACTACCATGTCATACAACTCTCATGAAGGATAAATGTGGACAGGCTAGATTAACATCTTGCTCCTCGCAACTCAGCCACAGAAAATGCAAAGCATCTGATGGAACTCCTGAAGGCCAACTTCAGCACACAGCAAGATTCGGTCGAATAGTACTGATATACTGAGTACTCGAATAGTCCTGACAAACACTTTGGTGGCGCAAATTCTTCAGCCAGCCAAGTATGGTCCTCATGCTTGTGTACCATACTTTAAGTTGCACTACAGTAGAACTTATCTTGGCAGCGTGTGTACCACAGAGATCATCCATCTGCGTGCCATCCTATCCTTTAATGATGAGAAACTAAATGGTTTTCTCCTTGTTCTCTTAAGTAAAGGCAATAAGTGTTATATTTCTCTTTGCCTTCTTGGCGGGGATGGTCTTCTATGTCTCCTCTGGTGACAGATCTAGCTGGTCTAGTTCAGACTCAGTGGATTGATCAATCTGCCCTTTCCCACTCATCAGCCTGGTACTCCGTGGTGGTAGCATCTCTCAAAGGCTCCAAAATGTATCGTATTTGATCGTGGGCTTCCGTGGAAAAGGATTCAACTCGTATTTAATTGTGAGTAACTTGTATTAGATCGTGCGTAATGGCACCCGACAGAGCGCCACATATCGTACCAGAATGTGGGAGATCGCAACACATCTCCATGGTGCGTGAGGTTTGTCATGTTCAAGATTGATTCCGATCGCCACGAATTAAAAGCACGATATTATGTTATATGTTACGCTGTGCTATGATCCAATGCGATGATCACGATTGACAATCAATCGCGTTGAGCGTAGATATCTTTAATCGCCTTAAACTTTCCACCGAGCAACACCTTTGCAGCAACTGACCTCAAGATCTAATAATGTCTTATACAATCACTACGATAACTGTATTATTTGAAACCCGATTTCAATCGTGTCGCAATTGGTGTTAGTGGCAACATAGCATTACTTATGTCTGACAATTACTCCTATCCTGTGTTCTGTTATGTGTCATGTAAAATCGCCAGACAAAGAACTATGCCTTGTATGTTCACATGCATGTGTTTGTATTTGATAATAGTAATGTAAAAAATATTCTTTCTTTACTGTAACATATGCATGATTCCCACCGATTTGTAAGTTACGTAGCGAAAAATTTGTATCTTCTTTACTTGATTATATGAATGGAAATTTATAGACTAACTGAACGCTATTTTCAGTTGTCTTCGAAGCAACATTAGTGAACATGAAAAGAAGCCAAATGCAATATTTGTATTCACGTCTCGGCATAGCTGCTTTAAAGATGTATTTTTCAAAACAATGTAATGATTATTTTGACGTCATTAGGTCGTGACATCATGTCGCCAAAACGTCATATTACTTTCGACCATTTTAAAATGTTACAAGCAATTAAAACAAAGCAATACAGGATCAAAGAGATGCAATATATAACTGGAAAGACTTGTGTATAAAGCAAACAGTAACTGAGTATCAGACATAACTGACATTATTTTTACAAATGTAAATTACAAATCAAATTTTCTTTGAAGTTAAAATTAGATTTTAATAATAGTATCGCCAGCTTCGTTAATAGTTTCTGTTGGGTAAATTCTGTCAATGAACAATTTACAATTATCATTAATACCATAAATTGGGATATTTTGGCGTGGAGATATTTTGGCCACATTTGCACAAAAGGCTTGTGTTATATATTGGCCGGTCTAATTTTGGCCATTTACCATTGAAGATGGCGAAAATTCAAATGTCTACCTTATTGAAACGAGCCTGTAAATTATCAACGAAACCACCGATATGCCGTGCCGATAATTCGCATGAATTTATTTGTTTGATTACGGTAGAAACGTACCGAACTATAATCAACATACGCCGTAGTTATCTGTCATATTCCTCATTCCATTAAAAAGGTACTTCTATTTGATATAGTCAATGTAAATAATCTCTTGAGTAAGTAAATTCGTAGATATTAAATGCCGAAAACATGCACTCGAAGGAAACTTACGCGGCGGAAATTGGTTCTACCATGATATAGTACCTATATTTCGGACAGATCATATTTCGGATACGAAACGGTAAAGTAATAGAAATGTCTTCATTTAATGCATATTTATTGAAACATTATTTCATTAGAGCAATACATAAATTCAATAAAAATACATAGCACTGGTAAATCGGCTCGAGTAAATGAGTGCTTTGTGAATAACACCTGTGTATAACGGCAAACGCAATTATCGATGTTTACATTCACTCAGATTATTACATAAAACGTGCTATATGTGTGGCGAATGTAACAGTGTGAAAATGACAGTTTGTTTCACCCAAGACTTTTATTGGTGTGTTTAATTTTCGCCACTTGACAAAGGTGGCCAAATAGGCCAATTATAAACCAAGGCCAAAATAACCCAATTTACGGTAGATGATTTGAAGTCATCATTGACAGAATAAATCCGTGTCATAGAATAATAAAATGATGTAAACGGAATTATTCTGACAATGATGAATTCCTTGTCAGACATTACCCTAAAGAAGTTGTCAACAAAGCATTTAACGCTTTCTTGAATTTATCACAGAAATATACTTTATACAAATGGGATAGCGCTGGCGATTCTATTATACCTTTTGTTTGTGAGGACAACCCTTGATTATCCAATATAGCTGGTATTATAAAACTGTACTGGGATGTATTGCACTTATAAGTTAGCCCTACTGTTAGTGGTCTACACAAATATAAACCAGTTTTTAATACAATACGTATCATTTGAATCTTACAGTTTTGAAAGAGAGAGTTTCCATTGCTCACAAAACAATACCAGCCTCAAACTTATGTATAATGTGAACTGCACTAGTAAATGTTATATATCTAAGAACATGTAAGAATGCAATGTATAATGTGTGTGGGAAAACTAGCCAACAAGTTGCTCGACAAATGAACAGTCGTAGATTTCACATCTTATACGGCTAATAATTTTAATAGTACGAACCACAATTAGTATGATTTCATTTAGTTGTATGGCTCATGTCTGTGTTTATGACACATTTAACAGACCTTTGAAAGAAAATGATGGGTACATACGTTAAGCACAAATTATCAGGGTTTAATTACAAACTCATATTTAATGTATAACAATACGCCTACTACAGATATAAACAAGTAATACATATATATCTACATGTTTTAGGTAGTGTTTATTCTTTGAACTGTCATAACTAAATAAATTGCAAAATCTCTAACGTTGTGCTTATTCATTGTTCTTAAAGCAACATTAGTCCTTTAGATTTAACATCTAAGCCTTTTTGTTAAATTAAAGCGTCTTTAATGTATTTTTAACCTCGTGCCCGTTATAGATACAAACTAAGGCAATATGTTTAAAGAGTATTGTAATAAAAGGAATCTAAAAAGAAATGTTAACAAGAGGAAGATATTGTTCAATTGCCTCACCAAAACTGTCATAAGCCGACCTTATTGTTTTAATGTAACAAGTTTTACAAATTCACAAGTCTTAATAAGGTTAAGCATAAACGAAGCAAAGGTTTTGTTTAAGAATCCAAACTTAAACGTCAATATTGATTTTCCGAAACTAGAAGTCCTGACAAATTGAATTTGAACAGATAAAAGCTTTTGCCTTTGAAATTGTTTGAAAAGTATGACAATGCTTTTCTGGTCATTTTTTAATATGTGTACGTTTTTACTCAAAATAAACTGGTTCCAAAGCCACCACTAGAGGCTCAGAATTGAAAATTAGATTATAATCTTATGATTTAGACGGACTGAGCCGTAATCGTATTCTAAAAGCCCTGGGGGAAGTTATAAGAACGATGACATATTCAAAGTGTAAATTCTCTTTTGGTTTAAAAAAAGTGGTATGAAAATCTCTTTTCATTTGATCACATAAACAAATATCTATAAAAATCTTGTCTTTGAATTGTCTTTAATGAAAGAAAGAACTTATTTACAGTAAAGGAAGCGTTCCTTTTAAAGCCTGTGAGAATGACTCCCTTGTCCGTTGAAATTGTATTGTAACAAATTATTTATGTTTGTAAGAGCTATGGCAGATGGAGTACTTCTTTTGATGCTGATTGCTGCGACTCACCTAGGCGAGGATGGTACATGTAGGTATCAATGTTTATTGTTTAAATAGTGAATTCATAAGGTTTGGAATATTTCTAAAAATAAAATGATATCTGAATTAGAAAATTACATTTTCCTTAAAGTTTGTATTATATGTTTAGAATGTGCATATCAAATCACTATGATAGTAATAAGTTATTGCTACTTCCAATCTATGAACATATTTAAGGGGATTCCGTTGCCGAGTGGTTATAGTCACTGACTTGCAATCTCTCAGCCCCACACTGCTGTGGCTTCAAATCCCTATCTGGGCACTTCAGATTTTTAAACTGAGGAAGTCTTCCGGCTGGCTTGCGATAGATCGTTGGTTCTACCCGGGTGCACTGAGTGCCAGAAATAGTGTACAGAGGACCCCCGGTGTCTTCCTCCACATATAATGAGCAGGTCGTCGCGATATGACTAAAATACTGTTAAAGCGACGCTTAATTCCAAACAAAACAAAAATAATATATTTGTTTAATAATTCAGTTTAGTGGTATTATTTGTGTTTTTGTAAAGTGAGACAGGGGATGACCCTCCGCTACCCCTGCTCTCACTATTGGATCAAGAGAAATAACTTTTAGAAAAATATCAGTGGACATCTCTCATCTCTTACAGCCTGGAAACTGCTTCAGCTTACGGGTTTACACAAATGAGGGAGAGTTGGCGTCAGTTTAGCACAACTATACACCTAGACGATCATATGAACAGTTGAGCAGGCGAAAGAGGATACCCAACAATAAATAGGAAGGCTTCCGAGCACACCACAAGAACTGTCATTGACCTACAACACGATAGAGTTGTCTACCACGGTTTTATTTGAAGCTATATTCACAAACCTGTACACAAGTGACCAAGGTCATAAAGTCGCTATTCACTGAATGGACGCAGTGTTCAGTGTTGTGCGGTATCCTTGGTGTCTGAGTAGCTTTCTTAAGAATCGCTCTTCTCACTTTCAATTAGGAAGTGAGGCACACTATATTTGAAAGATCTCTTTCTAGCCCAGGTACATACGTATGTTAACGCGTGACTATGGGTCGAATCAGGCAATTGTAACGCTCACGTCTCAACTCCAAAAAGACAGCAAGTTCGTTATTCTTTGGTGCACAACTATTGTAAAACCACGTAGATCTCGGCTATGTAGTCATCGGTTTACTTGTTCTATACCTGTCCAAGCGATAATGTGGCTGTGCGGATTTAACTGTTCAGCTTAGTAACATTGTTTAACGTTAAACACGCTTTACAAAACTGTCTACTTCCTCAATTCTGACGTGCAAAAAATGCGACATATTTGTCTCATTTTTTTCTCTTTTAGCCTTTTGTCGCATATTTGATATAGAATTGGAAAAACAAATGTGTTGCATCGATTCATAAACGAGCTGAAAACATATGATAATGTGCTCGTATCACATTACCTAAGTATTACAACTCTTATCATATTGGTAGTTATAGTATTAAGGCAATATAATAAGAAATGATTACAACTGCTGTATTGTAAGTTTGTACTTTAATTCGTACAACTCGCACCTTGCTTTACTCAATTCATTTTAAAGTTCGTATATTTTGATAGTCGTACTTTAATTCTAGGAAATTTTACAGTGTTCATAAAAGTGAATAATACATATCACATCTCACTCAGTATGTCAATTTTAATAACGGTGAATCATGTATTTGGCGCTTTTCTGAACAAAACATTGGTTATGTCTACATCCGCATTGGGTCAGTAGAATTCCGTACTGTATTCAGTCCAAATATAAACCAATATTGACTTCTCAATAACATAACGCGTCTATATTTCTGAAGGGTGTGCAATATGATTTTACGCGCCATATCCTATTAACATTGATAGTGCTTGACAATCATAAACCTGAGTCTAGCATATCTCATTCAATGACACGCGCAAGAAAATATTATCTCGTGTCTGTCTTATATCTTTTGTACATTGGTAATTGAATAAAGCCCTGACAGCAGGGTTTGGATTCAATAGCTTGATGGAATTATTGTTTAGTTAATACGCATGGATTGAGGGACGACGTCTTAAATTTGATTAAACACAAACGTTATATAGATAAACTCCTTAATCTTAAAGAGAAAGAAAATATCTTTTGTTCAAATATGTCTTTGCCGCAGTAAATAAGGAAGTGCAGTTTATTTGGTTGCAGTTTTCCCTCGAGATACGCTTATTTTCCATATTGCAATGGAGATCGTTTCAAGCGATGTTTTGTTTTAATGATAACATTCATTTAAGTTGTTTATATATTCTTTTATCTTAATGAAGCATTTACTTTCTAGTAATTCTCCTTGGTCGAAAAAGTTCAACTTTGTCTAAAGAAAATCTCATGAAAGGCACACTCGGTGTTCGAACAATAAAACCCCTGCGGGTAACTCGGATAAAAAATTATTATATTCCTATGCTCGCTAATTTCTTGTACAATATTCTGTTTCCAAATTTTATCATTAAACTTCATAAGCTGCTGCAGCATAACACATGCGTCACAAAATGTTAATTGGCATACTCTGTTTTAGCCAAACCTTAAAATCAATCAGTTTAAAAGTGAAATATCTTTTTTAAAAACGTTATGTAAAATGTTCTTGTTCGAAATATGCAGCGAATAAACTTCAATGCAAGAACACATGTGACCAAACTCCCCAGATCATTTTGGTTTTATTAAAGATAACAAATTACACCAATGGTTGAACAGTTCTAAAATATGTGATTTAACTATTTTTAAGAAAATCTTAAACACTTTGTGTTACTTATATTTAGTAAAGAATAATTTTTAATATTACTAAATTCAGTGGACATTTAACCAGTTTCTAATATAAGTAAAAAACAAAAGTTTAGGCACTAGTTTTGCCCGGTAGAGTGATAGATACTATTCTGAAAGAGTCTTTTGACGAATCGCCCAACTGCAAATGCATATATTGTCACAATAAATGAAACATCTTTATGTTTAAGGTCCAAAATAAATAAAAGCGTGTATCTGCTATCAAGTTTGTGTTTTATCTTGCTAATCGGAGAGTTTGTGCAGTACGCCCTAATGTTTAAAACCAGACCGTGATGCACTGCGAAAATTTGCATATTACCGATTACGAACACTTGAATAGACGGACACTGAAAAAAACCCATAGGGCTTTAATAAGCGACTTTTGGCATTGCTTTTCCCAATAATATTCTTCATTAGTCGTATTCTAAAATTTAACATTATCTTAAAGTTTAAGCCAGGCGCCGTTGCAAACCTTTAAGGTCTAAAGTTTCATATCTTTTGTATTATGACTGTCTAACTGTTCGCCTCTTTTGCAATATGACTCGACAATACAACCTGGAGAGTAAATAATCAAATGTCCGAAGCGTCTTCATCACTCGAATTCTTTGTTAACTTACAAATCAATTAACGCTACATGAACAATGACCCGCTCTTCTATGCCAGTGATAGAATTCACACGTGTCCAGGTTTCATAATGTAACACCCCAGTGTTTAACAGTGAAAACCACTTTTACAAAATGTATATGTTATTCTACTAGATACACGCTAGATATATGCACTTACTTTAACTTGAGTTCCTACGTAGGTGATGGAAAACTGATGTGTATATTGCCACAGCATTTACTGTAAATCCTGCATGCAACAAGAAATTATATAATCCATTGATAACACTGATAGATTTACTCATTGAGAATGTGTTTAAGTACTAAAATAGTCACTGCTAATTTTCTTATCCTTTCATCCATTGTTTCACACATGTTGTTTTCATCTTTATGACAGCCATCTTGTAAATGGAATTATTGGAAGTTGCTTCTGTCAATCAAAACAGATAAGTCATCATAGCGTCCTTAGTGACTGTTGAATTCCTAAAAAGCATTACTACTTTACACAAATGTAATTACCTTCTTTTTGTTTATAAATGTTAATTTGAATCTTTTGGCGGTTTAAAGTAGTTTAATCGCCATTTCTTCCACGTAGTTAACATTTGTGCAGTTCTTGATGACGTAGTATGGTGATCTTTATTGATCGCTAGCGATCCGTTTGGATCGGGCGCAATTAAGGTGGTATGCGATCCATTTAGAGGTGATCATACCGTTTTCTGTGGTGATCTTACCCAGTTTGGGAAGCCATCCACTTTGGTCACCATAAAAGCAGTAGCTTTCATTTTAAGGGGAACATTTTTAAAATATAGGATTTTGGGTACATTTAAAAGAGAACGTTTCGAAGAACATTTAAACAAAAACGAAAACGACGTCTGCTTCATTCCTTAGTCATTCGGAGCTCCATATTTCGGCCTGTCATTTATTCATAGCTTAGCAAAGGTATATATAACCTATAACAAAATAGCTTCTGTTAAATTCTAAATTCAAAGAATAATAAAAGGTTCGAAGTTTGTCATTATTGTTGATAAACCGTCTATATCATATATGTAGCCCCATGTGGGCCTGGAGCGTGCTTATGTAGTACAAGAATTTGGACAACTACTTTACCCTTGCATGATCGTAAGAGGCGACTAATAGGGTTTTAACGTAAACTGGAGTTTCTGTATTTCTGATTCTCCAGCA
>JAULCC010016456.1:0-15698 GCA_032358795.1 Nuttallia obscurata | reverse complement strand
AAGATCTTTAAAGTTTTTCCTTTCTGTTGCCATGGCAACCAGAGTTCTGCATGGAATCAAATTTTTTGAACAACTTTGAAAGCGGATCATTCAAGGAACATTTTGGTAAAGTTTTATCAAAATTGGCCAAGTCATTTAGGAGGAGATGTTGTTTGCAGCAAATGTTGACGGATGGACGACAGACAAAGGCCGGTCAGAATAGCTCACCATGAGCCTCTGGCTCAGGTGAGCTAAAAAAGGGACTTCTATTGCTCATGTCCAATCTTCCTTCTGAGTTTGAGGACAACAGGTCATGGTATTCTTTTGTTATCAAGTAGAAAATAATTTTGTATTCAATGTCATTTTGACCTTTGACCTCAAAATAAAAGGGGTCTTCTTCTTGTTTGCCCAATCTGCCTGCCAAAATTGTGGACTGTAGGTCAGGGTTTACTCTAGTTATCATTTGGACAAGCACATAGTAATCATTGTTACTGTGGCCTTGACCTTTGACCTGATGACCTCAAGAAACATAGAGGTCTTATACTCACCATGCCCAACTTCCCTATCAAGTTTGAGGACTGTAGGTCCAGGCTTTCATGTGTTGTCAGTTGGACTAATTTTGGTCTCATGACTGGCCAACAAAGTAACCTACCACCTGAGCAACTAGTCAAAAGCAAGAAACCCCATTTTCTTCAAAAGGGTGGCAGTCATTGTCTCCATTAAATAAGACTAACACATACACATAAACATAAACTTTTAATTTCATTTGTCCATAAGTATCAGCATTTATCATGATAACACTTTCAGATTTATCCTTTTGCTAAATCAAGGAAGGCCACAAAACATTTGTTTTATTTCTCTACAAGAATTTCAGCTGTTGAAAAAGTCCTGACTGAAAAGAGATAGGTTATCTAAAAGATCCAACTGAAATTTTCTTCCAAAGACAAAAAATCAAGGTGAGCAATCTATTTTGCTTGGAATATAAATAAAGTGTTGCTATACAGATACACATACTGTGTTATATAAAGCAATGACAAAAGCACTCAATACTTTATGTTAACATCTAACAGTCAGTTTGGTGATCCAATTTGCAATTTTTCCCTAAAATCCCACGTTTTATTTGAAATACTAGCATGACTTGTAACTTTATCACTATAAACAAAGAACAAATTTAGCATTGTTCATTGTGCAATAAGCAATGGTTTGGCAAATGTATACACATTCAATTCCATAGATGAAGTCATTTTTGCCAGATAAGGTTAGCATAAGTAACATGTGTCTGAAACTAATTCAGCAACAATTTGTAATAAAACTAGTATATAGTCATGTTAAAATCGAAATACAAATGTTTACCATTGTACATCATCTAATTAATCATAGTTTGTCGTTCAGATGTGTGTATTCAAATAACTCAGGCTAAAAGCCCATTTGATTAAATCAATATGCACCATGATTTATCAGATGATTTACACCTGTAGATCACTTATCATTTCATTATCATTCACCCAGGGTTTGGTAACTCATGCAACTATTACAGAAAAAATCAACACCTTTCTTTATATATTTAGAAAAGTTTAAAGCCATTTCTACAAAGTCAATATTTGACTTAGTACAATAATTTAAACAATGAAAAAAAAACAACAGCAACAAGATGTGGAGCTAATATTTACATATAAGCATTTTATCAAATTGAGTAAATGTTTTTATTGGGTAATTGGGAGTTTTGAATTGGGTATCAAATAAATTTCTAATGGGTATTCATAATAACCTTACTAGGTTTTAAAACAATTACTTTGCTTTTTGTTACTTTAAGATTTGAAAACAATATAGTTTTTTATAAATCTAATTGAGTAAATCCCCCAAAAAGCAGCTTATCTGTTGCTCTTGTACTACATGTAATATATATAAAATCATACCAGTAATATATCTGTCATAAATAACAAATAACATAACAGTGAAATGTCTATTTGTTTCACAAATAAAAACATATATTATGCTTATATATTGCAGCCAATCAGCAGATTGAATATTAAATAACCTATTTAAAAATCTGCCTACACATATATAAGTATCTCAGCTGTAGATAACAGACAAATCTATATAAATATAAGCTAGGCTAATGTATTGATGTAATGAGCTTGGATAATATAACAAATAGCTCCACAGACAAAGGTTCTTTAATATATTAGATAAAATGATCTTTTCCAACAAGGTTCTTTAATATATTAGATAAAATGATCTTTTCCAAAATTCATTTCACTCGAACACTCCTTCATATTTCTAACATAATATTTTAGGGGATCTGCTTAAAAATGAAACATTCAGAATTTAAAGTATTGAAACACTGGGACATCTGTTTAGCCTTTCAGCATTTTCTTTAAACAATTAAATGTTAAGTATTTCTTATCTAATTCCTATCATTGGAACACCTTATAACAGTCACAATACTGTAAAAATCTGTTGTTTTCAAAATGTTTCCCTTTCTTTCTTTTTCCTGGAGCCAGTAAACATTTATTCATATTCATGGAACATCTGTGTATGACAATTGGATACTGTTTACATGTGATTATTAGATCTACTTTCTCTAAAAATAAAACATAGTTCCAGATGTAATTCAAAAAGATTTTTTCAATATTCTACAAACTGCAAATTTTGATTAGATGTCCATGTCATTTGTGTTGTAAATTGCAACATACAAATATGATTAATGTTTATCAGCATAATAAACTGTGCAAAACAAGTACCTATAAATTGTTAAATATCTTTGGTATCAAATGCAAAAAAAAATTCCTGGGACTCTTTCCTAAAATCTATAGAATATAAAAGGTATGGTAATGATATGCTGGGACTATACATTTTTGTGAAATCTCAAAATGGTGATCAAAAACATCTATACAAAAGTGGAATGTCTACGTAAACTTCATATATCAATCAATCTCAAGCAGATCATCTGAGATATATTTCAACTTTTGGTAAATGACTTACAGCAACTAATATTAGTAAGTATTTGACAACTTCAAGTAAAAGAAAGAGTTTTTCTGATATTCTACAATTTGACAGCTTTAATCATATTCTACTGAGGTTCATCAATACATTTAATTGTTTAAAAAACGTCTATTTAACTCAACTTCAAATAACATATTGACTTATTATGTTAGAAACCAGAGGCTTATTCAAAATATATAGTTTATACTGAATTACTTGCATATAAAAACAAAGAAATACTAAAACTATTTAAGGCATAACATCAGTGCATTTAGGCATATTTTACAATAGGCATGTTTTAACATTGGCTTGTTTTAGCATTGGTTTATGTTGTCACTGGCATGTTTTATCATTGGCATGTGTTATCATTGGCATGTGTTATCATTGGCATGTTTTATCATTGGCATGTTTCCCTAATTGCATTTTTTACCATTAGCATGTTTTACTTTGGCATGTATTGTCATTGGCATGTTTTACGATCAACATATTTTCCTTTTCAGTTGGCATGTTTTAAAGTTGCCATATTTTACCAGTAACATGTTTAATCATTTGGATGTTTTATTATTGGCATGTTTCCCTATTTGGACATAAGATACATACATATGAAATGCATTCAATCTTAGATTGAAGATAATTTGATGTTGAGAGGACTAAATTTGTTAAATAATATTTTAAATATTTGTGAATTTATATTTGAAAATGTCTTAACAAGCATGTATTTCTAATTGTTCACAAAACTTTTGAACATCTGTAAGGCTGCCTGTGGCTTGTCCTGTGGAACCATGTGGCCAGCTCCCTACAATAAACATACCAAGACCAATAAATCATTACATTAATATACACTATCATTAGCATAAACTATTTCACTAATAAATATAAACATTAGCATAAAAAACACTAATATATGCAATCATAAGCATGAACTCTTACACTCATATATATGTTATCATTATATACGTAATTATTAGCATAAAAAACCACTAATAAACAATAAGCATGAAACATAACACTAATGTACACAGCTATTAGCATGAACTATTACACTAATATACACAATCATAAGCATGAACTATATCTCTTATTTATGCTATCATTTACATGATATATTACACTTATATACGCAATCATAAGCATGAACTATAACATTTATTTATGCTATCATTTACATGATATATTACACTTATATACACAATCATTAGCATGAACTATTACACTAATATATATATATATTCAATCATTAGCATGATATATATAACACTTATATACATTATCATAAGCATGAACTACTACACTTATATATGCAATCATTAGCATGAAAAATTACACTTATAAACATATCATTAGCATAAACTGTTACACTAATATACACAATCATTCATATGAAAAAACACACACTAATATACACAATCATTAGTATAAATCATTACACTAATATACGCAATCATTAGCATAAACTATTTCACATATATACGCAATTATTTGGCATTAACTATTACACAATATACACAATTATTAGAATAAAATCACACTAATATAATATAATAATAAAATGTTACACTAACAAAACAATAAATAGCATGTTAAATTACACTGTTTTACACAACATTACACTAATAAACAATAAGCATGAAATGTGAGAGAAATATACACAATAATTTGTATGAACATAATTAGTATCAACATTTATTTACACATTGTATAAAAATACAATCAATCATTAGTGTGAAACATTATCCTAATATACAATAAGCATGAAATATTTCACATATATACACATGAGCATTAGCATGAATTATTACACTAATGCACACAATCAGTATTAAGAAAATTAAATTTATAAATACAATCACTAGCATGAAACATTACACTAATATACAATAAGCATGAAACATTACACTACTATACACAATCATAAGTATGAACTCTTGCATGTTTACAGAGCTCCAGATAAGGCAAATTTACTGTTTTCCATGTTTCTCTACCAAACCTTAGCTTGTGTTTACTCCTAAGAATCACCTCGATCTTAAGAGTTCCCACAAGATAAGATTTGGTGGAGAAACATGGAAAACAGACTTGATCAATTTCTGTGATATGCATCCTATCTGGAGCCGAGTGTATATATACAATCATTAAGGTGAAACATTTCCCTAAGATACAATAAGCATGAAACATTTCACATATGAACATAATCAATAGTATGAACTATTACACTAATACACACAATCATTAGCATGAAACATTACAATTAACCACAATCATTAGCATAATATTTTACAACCTATTTGTCCTTGTGTGAGGGTTGTACTAATTAAAATGAGTTTTACCCAATAAACTGACACTAAAAATGCTATGGGTGATTAAAATAGGTTTATGACAGTATTTTGAGTTTTGAGTTGACTCATGCGACAAATTATTTCAACCACATACATAATATGTTGGTTGTACTGCTTTTATAATTAAAACCATTCCAAATAATCAGTTACTAGTGTTAGTAGTTATAATATTTACCCTTAGCCTGCTAAAATAATTGTCATTTGCTTAAACTGATATCTGTCTGGATTTAAAACCCATCAGATTAGCCCAGTATTTGGAGAAACAATTGGCAGAGTGTCAAACACTGAGTTACTCGGCTTCTAATTTGGATCCAAGCTGTTTGCAAATTCTATCATGGTTGCGCTTAGCAGGCTAAGGGTAAAATGTCAAATATAACAATATATATGTTTGTTTCAGCAGTGCAAGTTTCATTTTCGTAAGTAACTGACAGTTTTTCTACTTCCACCAGCTTACTATGAGAGACAACTGATTATAAAATTCAAATGATAAAATATCACTCATCACAGACAGAGGTTATTTGAAATTCTTGACAGCTTACCCTAATAGTAGTCAGTGTGATTTGTTTGAATTTTTTAACAAATCCAGCAACTTGTTGATTTCCAGCTGTATCATTGTAATACCATGGCTCCCGCTCAGTGACAACCTGTAATTCATGTGTGGTATCATAGCAACGTGCAACAATAGCAACACCATATGTACAATAAATCTGACAAAATATTCTGTGAGCTGAGGTTACAACTGTTATCAATAACTACTGGATTAGATAAAGGTATTTCTTCAAGCAAGAAAGATAACTTGATTTTAAACAAGAATCAGAATTGACTGGTATTTTATACAAGATCAGAAATTCAAAGAAGTTTCATTACCCTACAGTTGTCAATTTATACCAAACTTATTAAACAAGGCTCATATAATAACTCTTTCTGTAGATATAGTCAAGTTCAATAATGTCTGTATGATATGATGATGTGAAAAATATTCTTTTGTCACTTTGAATCAATATTTTTTCAGTTAAAACTGTTAAAAGGGTAATAAATGATTGTAAGAAACAACAAACCACAAGTAGAATGTGATAAAAATTGTTTACTTTTTTTCATGAAAACTAGACCATTCAATGAATACTACTTTACCCCCACTGCACTACTTTCATAGTGAACAAAAGCCTTTACACTGTATACTATGCTACTTGACACTGACACATAATCCTTGCGCCAACAAACGTGAAATTTGCATCTTGCACATCTACTGCTCTTGACCAATATTTATGCCAAGAATCAGGTTAATCAAACAGAAACTGAAGGAGAATTTCACCGAACAAGACTTTTCAATTTGATTCAAGGGCAATAACTCCATAATCCTTGTGTGAACAAACATAAAATTTCTGTCTTGCACATCTGCTGTACCTTATAAATATTTATGCCAAGTATCATGTGAATCTGACTGAAACTGAAGCAGGAGTTTGCTGGACAAGGTTTTTTCAATTCGATTCAAGGGCAATAACTCTATAATCCTTGTGCAAACAAACATGAAATTTGCATCTTGCACATCTACTGCACCTAATTAATAATTATGCCAAGTATCAAGTGAATTGGACTGAAGGTGAAGGAGGAGTTCACGGGACAAATTTTGCAGACAGACCACCCTAACGACTGCCTGACCAACAGCCCCACCGACGGCCTGACCGACAGGCTGATTCCAGTATACCCCCTTCAAACTTCGTTTTCAGGGGTATAATAATGGGAAAAAGTATTAGTATGTAGAAAAAAGACTGGCAACTGTTTAACAAATAGTAAAATAAAGGAAATTAAGCAACATTTCCAAACATGAACCTTAAAGAATAACTTCAAACAGAACTCATGTATTTAAAATATATACCTTTACTTTTTTCTTTCTATCATGAATGTTTAACAAGTAAAATTTCCAGCTTGCTTACAGAAGTGTGGTGCTTCTACCCAGGAATACCTGGGATCCTTCTTCCCCATGATAAGATGTAAAAGTCACCATTTGACTTGAACCGTGTCAGTATGACTTAAAAGCCCAACAAAACACATGTTATAAGACAAGAAAAAATGTGCAGCCTAACTGGTACTCAAACCTGGGACCCTTCACTGACGGTGAATGCTCTACTGACTGAGCTACCTGACCACAGTCACACTTACTCTCCATCTCATTGTGTCTCTAAACCATGACATACTCCCCAATCATAATGATATTCCTCTTCAAATTTAGATTAGGTCTAAAGAAGATGGTAAAAAAACCAACATGATCTCTGAGCATATACAGTCACGGTGCTTTGTCGGGCAAAAAAAAAAATGTGAGCCTAACTTTGACTCAAACACGGGACTCGTAACAGACAGAGCAAATGCTCTACCAACTGAGCTACCCAGCCAAGGACACACTTTCCATCCTTCTGATAGTAAGTTCTATACTGTGACACACATATAAAAGAAAAGGTAACAAGAGGTGTCAGAGGGCAGCAAGCTCGACTATTCCTAGAGCAATTTTTCAATGGGGAGGATACCACTGTGGATATCTGGATAAAGGTGTGGGGCAGCAGTAATAAAAATAATTATGCAAATTCAGTTGATAGAGATTCAGTTGATTTTCTTAAAATCTTCAGCATATTTTCTTCAAAACTTCAGCAATTATGCCAAAGTTAAGAAAAAAGAGCAAAGGGGAATAACTCCAACATTAAATCAGATGGAGTTACAGTTCTTAAATAATACATGTCCTCCTTATTTCTTCATGCAACATATAATAGTACTGTTTAACTTCTTCATACTCTAAACGAAATAGAGTTATGTCTGCTGTGTACTGCAATTCCTCTTATTGTATGAAGTTTCATGAAATTCCAAATTTTTAAGTTATACTCCAGACAAGAAAAAGTAACTAAAGGTCATAACTTTTTAATTAGGTAAAATAGAGTTAAGGTTCCTGTGCACTGCACTTCTTTTCATTGAGCTTATCATTATATGAAGTGTTATAAAATTCTATCCAGCAGGTTTCAAGTTATCATCCGGACCTACTTCTGTTAACGCTAACATTGGTGCTAACGAAAAGGTGACCAGAATATTTCACTTTTCTATGAATAGTCAAGCTAAAAGAAGACAACTGCGTAAATGAAATATGCTATTTAAGTAATGTGTATTTAGTTGTCATACAGTAAATATGTAGCAGTACAGTCCCTGTTGTACATTTACTTACAGGAGAGTTCAAGCCTTCTATAAACCACTCGTCTCCCAGGAAGTTGCATGCCATGTCAATGTCACCATTGTAGACCAAGATCTTTTTCTACAAAACAGTAGGTAAGCATATATTAAAAAAAAGAATTTCTAGAACCAGCTTGAAGTATGTTCCATGGAGCACTTGTGTTGCCTGTCTTAAATTTTTGTCAGACACATAGATTCCGCTGTCAAGACTAGTATTAGTTTTTAAAAAGACACATGAAGAAATATCAAATAGTGATGACTAATGGACAGAATGATTCACAGATTGACTAATATCAAACCCTACCAATATAAACATATGAAATAATATTTTCATTGTTTGAAAACAAAATTAAAATTCACTTAAACCCTTCACTGCCAGCAGCAATACTGTGCATGCGCAATATTTCATCTGCCTCATTTTTTAACTTCACAGGATCACTAAATATTTGGCAAAACAATTGGCTGAGTGTCAAACAGCTTGAATCTGGATGAGACGCTGAGTAACTTGGTGTCTCATCTGGATCCAAGCTGTTTGTATATGACACTATTTTTTTTTTTCAAACTAAATTTTTACTCACCCCAGCGCTCAGCACTTCCTGGTAAAACTTAGAGACATCACGGTACTGGGTTATATACTTCATACCAACTTCATCACTGAAATATATCACAGACTTTAACCCTAAGCCTGCTGAAAAAATTGTATTCTGCTTAAACTGTTATCTGCCTGGATTTTAAAATTCTTCGGATTCGGTGACTGATCTGGATCCAATCTGTTTGCATATTCTATGACGGTCACACTTAGCAGGTTAACGGTTAAAATTTAATAACAGAACAAATAACATCCTAAGATTTCATAAACACAGATTGGGTAAAAACAAAGGTCAAGTTCTTTGAAAGGTAAAATATTGACATCAAATATGTTACAAGGATCAACAGAGTTCGCACTTACAGATAGCATTTTAAATACCAAGTCTTCTCTTCACATGTTTGGGGTAAACTCAAATGAGATTTCTCAGAGCAAATCAGGGTTTAAACTGTGATACAGTCACAAGCACTTTATATAATTAACAATCATTCCAATTGGTACCAAATTTGGAAATGTCAACTTTGAGGGTTTAAATTTCAAAAAGATTGGAAAGCTTTTAACTTCGATACTAGTGAATCCTGAATATGGGATGGGGGGACAGGGGGCAGGGTGAAGGGAAAGGTAGAATATGGGTTGTAGGGAAATGGAATATATAAAACACACCGAGGGTAAACCATAGGTTCAAGGATATCATGTAACAATAATTTTTTGTTTGTTTGTTTGTTTATTTGGAATTTAACGTCGCTTTAACAGTATTTCAGTTATATCCCGACGTCCAGCTCATTACAGGTGGAGGAAGACCCCGGGGACCTCTGTACACTATATCAGGCACAGAGTGCACCCGGGTAGAACCATCGCCCTACCGCAAGTCAGCTGGAAGGCCTTCTCATTTGAAAAATCCGAAGTGCCCAGACCAGGATTCGAACCCACAGCGGTTAGGGGCTGAGGGATTGGAAGTCAGTGACTATAACCACTTGGCTACAGAGGCCCTCTGTAACAATGATTTGTTTGCATGATTATTTGGGTTTAAATTCACAAGGAAAGAGTTAGTTTAAATATATCTTAACAGCAACAAATACATAGCATCAAATATATACAGTATTACACAATTTAAAGAATTAGTTAAAGCCTAACCTAATGTAACCAACAAGATTTTTTAAACACAAATTTAAGTATTCTTCAGTTTATTCAAATATTGAATTCCTAATATATGGATGTATGAGTCCATCTTGGCCATCTAACAGACAAAAGCTTTAACAAGACAGCAAAGGTATTTTGCATCTGTTGATTTTATCTAATCATTATATGTACAATACTTTGTTTTCAAAGAGTCAATAGTTTCATTTTCATCTCTGTGTCCTGATGTGATACAGATTGTCCTTCATTGTTGAGTTCCAAGGCCCAAGATTAAAAAACTAACTCACTTTGAGCATTTAACAGAAGTTTTGTTGTTGAAGTTAGATCTTTTTGAGTTACACATTGAAGTAGGTGACTCAATGCATAGATGGGTCATGTTACTAGCTAAAGATAAGGATGAATTCTATATTTCAGTTAATCACCAATGTTACAAGCAATTTCATTTTGAGCATGATTCTCAAATTTGACTTGATGCTCAAACTAAAAATTCTTTGTCCACATAGCCATTGTGTTTGAAAACAATATTTTTGTTTTTCCCTTTTTAAAGTTTGTACCTGAATTCTACATTGCAATGAGCCAATTCCTAAGTCATTACAATAGCAACAGTTTTGTTAAATGGTAAAATTGAGTAAGTCTTAGAACTTCTGGTCCAGACTGGTTTCCAGTTCTACCAAGGAAATATCAAAAGTAACTTATACAAGATAAGTTTTTATAACATTATGCCCCAGATGAGCATCATTTTGTCAAGAACTTGAGAACTTGTGAAAGATTAGGATCAGCATTTTATGGTAATCAATTGACAAAGTTTTTAATGTCAAGGTCAGTGACCACTGTTGATCCCAAAATTGTTAAGTTTTTTTTTGTGTTAAGCCTTTCCTCTTTATCAAGTAGATATGATTAAACAAACACAGAATATACCAAGGCCTTTGAAATTTGTTCATATAAATGTTTTTTTTCTCACCTGCATACATCCCAATCTTGAGCAAACACTGGTATATGAAGGGCATATCTGACCTCCTGGGTATTCAAGTAGCTAATTACGTAGCCATAGTCCAAACAAGGCGGAGTTACTTTAACTGAATCTTCAAACTGCTTCTTAAGTTTGAGTTTCTTGAAAAATAAAAAAGAACATATCAGTCAAAATGCAAACAATTAAAAATCTTCTGCTGTCAAACTACCATTACTGCTTGTATATCAAGCAGAATAACTTTTCTGAAGTAACCATGGCAACTTCAATAAGAAATAAGGGTGCAATGTTGTAGCAGATATAATGTCTGCCTATCATTCAGGAAACTGCAGGTTCAAACTCTTAATAAAGGAACCTTTTCTTGTTAACTTCATTACAGAAAAATAAATTTACCGAATTTATATAACCCCCTTTTCATATTGGACATACGCTCAAAGGTGCTTTACATATTTTGCCCCAACCATCAGGTTGTAAGTTGGCTATTAAGACATGTCGCAGATTGCAGCCACCACACATTATCTTACACTTCACAGGTATCCATTTATACACCTGGGTGGAGTTAGGCACATGTAGGATGAATTTTCTGCCCAGAAAAATCTGACAGCTCTGGCTGGATTTGAACCCATGACCCTTTTTTCCTGAGTCCAGCATTCACCTTCCCCACAAGGCACCAAGTACTGGTTCTACCATAGAAATGGACTCAAAAGTATTGCTATACGCTATAGGTTCACAGTTATATTGAACTAAAATAAATAAGCTTTAACTAATAAACAAGAAATCAGTATGGTAGTGCAGTAATCAAGTGTAGGAATTGTTGTCAGCCCTTTCAGCACTGGACATGAATATTTATTTCCTTTTCAAACAGTTACCGCAAAACAATACATCTGATCTAAAATCCAAACTTTTTTCCATTCAGATAATAATTTTTGAAAAAATTACACAGAAAATGCATATTTTAGAACTTTGGCTTACAAAAACTTTTTCAGCAGACGACAACTCAGCACTGACATGTTTATTGTGCTGATGGCTGCATTCTTACAAGGACCACCTAACATTTGTAGTAAAGTTGTTCATGGAAATTAAATTATAAGCTGTCAGTAGATTAAGTTACTCTAAAAGTATATTGCAGGGTAGAACTATGTACATGTAAGATATATTAAGCAATTGAAGACAAATCTTAGTTATAAAAAATGGTAGTGTTGTGTACATGATGGATAATAGTGGGTTATCTAAAAATTGACTTATCCTACACAGCTATTGCAAAAATCGATATAGGAAGGAAAAAAAACCCATTAAGCTAATAGAATTTGAAAATAAGAAAGATATTATTGTTTAAAGTTTGGCAGCCATTTTGAAGTTTATTCATCATATAAAAAGTTATCAGCCCTTCAAGCACATACATCTGGACCTACAGTAGCTCATTTGCATTTGCATAATATATGCAAATTGGTTTCAACTTTGCATAGTTTGAATGCTCACTGTTTCACATATTTCAGTCATGATTAAAAAATTCTTTTTATAAAATTTTTAGTATGAACATCAGTTCAAGATCCATTCAAATATTGGGTTTCCTTTACCTTTAATTGAATTAGTAACCCTTAGCCAGCTGAAATAAATGTCCGTCTGCTTAAACTGTCATCTGCCTAGATTTAAAAAGTCATCGGATTCACCCAATATCTGGAGACACAGTTGGACTAGTGTCAAAAAGCATGGATCCTCCTGGTTTCTCTGTGTCTAATCTGGAGCCCAGCTAATTGCATATTCTATCACAGCATGCTAAGCTAGCTAACAGTGACCAGACGACTGACTTACATTTAGCTTCTTGATGAAGTGTGGATGATTGTTGTGGGAAAGGGTAGGCAAGTCGTACACAAAGGAGTTGTTATTGTAGATGTATCCTGAGGGTTTAGGGGAAACACAAGGGGCATAAACGTTGTACTCATTCAGTCCCGAGTCGTAGATGATACTGAGACCTTCACCAACCTAAAACAAGAAACAAAGATAACATAATTTTTTTATATGATATGGCATGTAATAATGTTGGATATTAATACTTTTATATATAACAGATATAATAAGTAACCAAATTACATATATGAGACTAAGCATTGAAAAACAAATACTAAATATTGTTTGTTTGTTTATTTCGTTTGAATCATATTCTGCCATCTAGGGCTAATGGACGTCCAAAAGAAAGGGACGTGGATATAGAGCATCCAGCATGAGTTGTCATTTGGTATCAACTTTAATTAAACTAGTTCAGGAAAATGTTATTAAGCCAGTCTTGGCAAGTTTAATAATATTTTCATGAATGAGATTAATAAAAGTTGATACCAAATGACAACAAGTATAGGATTTCTTTAATCACATGACAATACAAGAGAATTAACTAAATGACGTCAGGTTGCTGTTGCAACTTGGTCATAAATTCTACACTAGGAAAAACATGACGTTATTTTATGCATACCATGGTATGTATTAAAGATTGCGCACTTGCTATAAAAATCTAGAGAAAAGTGACATCATGAGATAAACAGAGAATTCTTCTGTAGAACTCTCTGCATCTTTTACATGCCCAGTGTATTGCACTGATGCAAATGGAGGCTGAAACCTGGCGGGTCACTTTTCCTGACACTGACAAACCAGTCGTAATGCTTACCCTAAATCCTAATCGTCAACAGAAAGCCATTACAACCAGTTTTAAAGTTTTTGGTTTGGCCCTGCAGGGAATCGAAACTTGCTCCTTGACCGTACCACCAAAAAATGGTACAATTATTGTATTGATATACAGATTTTAGAAAGCTTTTAACCTGTTTAACGCTGGACCTTAATAGGAATCATCATTGCAAACAGTTCACATTTAGATCAGCCACCAAATTGTTGCCACTCAGATTTATTCTTAAGAATTATGGCAGAGGATAACTTTTCCAGCAGATGTCAGTTTTCAGCACTGAAAGGGTTACAGAGGCCAGGAGTGTTAAAGGAGTAATTAATTTAGTTATTTCTAGTTTAGGCCTAATTCAACATTATTTTGTTTCAAGATCCCCCACCTACCTTAAACTTAAGCCTCAATCCAGAAGCTAAAGCCAGACAATAATGACTATAAATGCTACCATCTTGCTTCTTGTCAGGTCTTACTCTATATTAAAATCATTTTCAAAAAGCATAAAAAAGTATACATCTGTTAATCCTGTATTCCTACCATGACATCATTACAACATTGTTTTAGACCATAGCTTATCCCTTTTGCCACCAGGGGCGACTCGGTTAATTTTTGCAAACAGTTTGAATCAAGATGAGGAGACATTGAGTAACTCAGCATTTCAGCAGGATCCAAACTGTTTGACATTCTGGTTCTGTTTTTGAATAGAAATTAAAAAAATATTCACTTAGAACATTTAGACAGACAACAATATATTAGGCAGACGACAACGATAAGCCACAAAATAATTAAGCATATAGCATTTCTCTGATAAAATAACTAGGATCAATTGCTCTTGTAAAACTTCAAAATTTAGTAAAAATCAACTTGTAGTAGAGTCAGCTAGAAAGATATCTTACCAGGTCTGAGCACTTAGAATCAAACTTATACTGACGAACAAAATGGCATCTTCCACTTTCCTGGCCTGGACAGCACGCATTCAATGTATCATTCCACAATCTGAAACACAAAAATGATTGCATGTTACATGGAGAATGGTATTCCATAACTGTGCCCTTTATATATGTAGTAGTGTAGGGATATGGGACACTCGTAAAGTCTTGCTGTACAAGCATACTTTTAAAGCAACATGGTTGAATGCTCGACTATGGACTAGAAGGTGATGGGTTCAATTCCTGCATCTGCCGCATAGTTTTTCCACAGAAAATACCTGGTTACATATACATAAATAAAAATACAGTCTAAAGAGGTGCAGTGGATATGGTGTCAGGCTTGCATTCTGCAGAGTGCAGGTTTGAGCCCTAAAGGGGGCCTTTCTCCTGACCTTCATTTAACAGAAAGTACCACCCAGGAAACAAACTCAAAGGCATTTCTATGGGCCACAGGCTTTCAACATAATCAAGCTTGAAATAAGACATTTAAAGGTGTATGTCACAATAGTTTGTGCACAGCTGTAATACTTTTCTCACAGTGAAGTTATTCTTTTTTACTTTTAGCTCTCTTAGACAGCTTGGCCAATTTCAATAAAACTTTAAAAAAAAGTTTCTTGGGTGGTCCTCTTTCAAATATGTTCAAATAATTTGATTTCATGCAGAAATCTAGTTGCCATGGCAAAAGAAAGGAAAAACTTTAAAGACCTTTTTCTCCATAACTAGTGGGCAGATTTGAAAATAATTTGGCATATGTGTTCCTTGGGTGACCCTCTACAAAGATTGATCATATTATTTTGATCAGTGAAATAAATAGCCGTCAGGGGGTGGAATCAGGTTTCCTTATATGGATATAGTGAAAAGTTAAACTGTCTTATACTCCAAAACTAGTTGTCAGATTTGTATTGTA
>JAULCC010016345.1:0-15699 GCA_032358795.1 Nuttallia obscurata | reverse complement strand
GGCTGCTCTCTTATGCGAGCTCTATCTTATGCTTGCTCTCTTGTGTGAGTTTGTCTTTGAACGGAGTGACCTTTCAACGGTCTCTTCGAGTGCAGAAAGGTCTTTTAAGTACGATGAGACGCTCTCTTATGATGGGCCGCTTTCTTATGAACAACATTGCACTCTAATGAACGAAAAATATCACTTATAAACAAAAGTAGCCCTCTAATGAACGAAATAGCTCTACTGCTACAAACAAATTAGTTCTCCCAGGAACGAAACTGTTCTATTGTGAATACATTTTGTTCATGGAATGACACTATTCTGTTTGTTATACATGTACAAAACTATATCAGTATGAGAATCCACGTTCCTTGATCATTTGAGGGGACACTGTGAAAGTAACATGGATAAGGATGCCATACTAAACGCCTATTATTTCGATTCAAAAAACCCAGCTGCTTACGCAGGACCTGGAAAATTGTTTCAGGTACTTCAGAAAAAATACCCAGGCGTATTTACGCAAGGATATATATCTAAATGGTTGAATGGACAAGATGCATACGCCGTGCAAAAGCCCGTTCGTCATCGCTTCAAAACTGCAAATGTGAGGGTGACCGCCATCAACGAGCAGTGGGACATTGATCTATTATCCATGGCCAACTTATCAGACGAAAACGATGGTGTGCGGTTTTTGTTGTGTGCCATTGATATATTCTCCAGGAAATTGCAGGTGCAACCATTAAAAAATAAAACTGCAAAGGCAGTGCTCCAAGCCATGAAGGAAATGTTGAAAAACGAAAAGCCTCAAAAGGTACGTGCAGATAAAGGTTCGGAGTTCGTTAACCAATGGTTTAAAAAATTGATGGTAGAGAAAAATATTTATTTTTTCACTACTCAAAATCCGGCAAAGGCAAATTTTATTGAACGTTGTCAGAGAACATTAAAGACAGCACTCTATCGTTTAATGCGACACAACCGTTCCTATCGCTATCTTGACCACATGCAAGAGATTGTGACTAACTACAACAACACACCTCATCGCAGTTTAAATGGATTATCACCAAATCAAATCAACAAAAACAATGAGGCCGACGTGTGGGCGTTTATGTATCTGAAAAAACGTCCGAGAGTAAAAACCAAACCAATATTTCAATTCAAAGTGGGAGATCTTGTGCGTATTAGCTTTACCAAAGCTCCATTTCGCAGAGCGTATCAAGACCAGTTTACAAGTGAAATCTTCAAGATAAGAGGGAGATTATTGAAACAGGGGATACCCATGTATCGTTTGAAAGACTTAAAGGATGAAACCATTACCGGTTTTTTTTATACTAGCGAACTTCAAAAGGTAGATAAAGACGAAAATAGTTTATGGTTTATTGAAAGCATCCTGAAGAAAAGAAAACGGAAAGGAAAACAAGAGCTTTTGGTGAAGTGGCAGGGATTTCCCGATGCATTTAACAGTTGGGTTAATGCTGATGACGTCAAAGATACGAGAGACGAGACAAAGTGAACATGGATAGGTACATTTACGTGCAAAGTGATGAAAGCAACATATTTTATAACGATAATGAGCATTATAGATTCCGAGTGCAGCTCCAGTATCCACTGAATTTATCTGAGACCTGGAAAGTGGCCCTGGTAGAATTTCATGCAACAGAAACATCAAAATCTAAGACTAAAGCAGACGAAGCACTCTACATCTACTCCAACTTGGTGAAAGAGAGTATTGTGCGAGGAGAAGAGCGTCCCTTATTGAGACGTTTGGAGAAGAGCAGCAGGGGGAAATGGGATTACATATTTCAGACTCCATTTTATGTCAAAGTAGCAAAACGTGAGGTATACAATTTTGAGATCTATATAAAGAAGGAAGACGATACGGATGCCTCAGATTTGATGAAGCCTGTGCATCTCACACTTCATCTAAAGCCGTATCCATTTTTGTGATAATGAAGTTGTACGTACCGAATCCCCAAGTATGGGTGGAATTCTTTGAAAGTTTGGGTACTGGTAAAAATACTGTCAACCAATCAGGTGCAGGTAGACGACCTCGAGTTATTACGGTCAACCAATCAAAATCATCAGACGATATAGCGGTGCCTATTAAGGTCGTTCTACCAGCCGAACAAATAACAGCTCAGGCGAAATCAGAACTGGAGAGACAGGATATAAATCCCGAGAGCGTGGAAAATATGTTTCAAAAAGGCTCAGGTCGTAGTAGGCGTGGTGTGAAAAGAAAAGCACACAGACAATCCTCTCACAGAGCCAAGAGACAGCGCGGTGGTGGACGAAGGCGACAAAAGCCTCGTTCAAGAAAACGACAAAGAAAGCCTGCATTGAAAAGAAAAGGACATATAAGCGGTAAACGCGACATCTTCGAAATAAACTGAGACAATGTCTGTGTTTAATGAGGAGCAGTTTAAGGAAGGACTTGTGTCCGAACTAGCTTTATTTGATTTGCCAAGCACACAAACCAGCGTGTCTGACACGTACTTTGAGGAAATTCGACCCCTGTCTCAGGTATCAGGAGATGGCCCGTTCGAATTTCGAATCAACGGACAAAACTCCATGGACTACTTAGACTTGAAAAACTCTCAGCTTTATGTCAAACTTAAGGTCACTAAAGCAGACGGAACAGCGCTAACAACAGAAAAGGTTGGTCCAACCAATTTGTTTCTGCAAGCTCTGTTTTCTTCAACGGAAGTGACATTGCAGAATAAAGCCAGTCTTACCTGCAATTACAATGCCCACAGGAGCTACATTCAAAATGTGCTAAAGTACGGACAGGACGCTCTTTCAAGTCAGCTGATCACTCAAGGATGGTTAATAGATGATGCAGACGCTCAGGGTGTGTCTGACCCAACAGGATCAAACAATGGTCTATATATAAGAGCAGATTGGATCAAAAGGTCTAGAACATTCGATCTCCAAGGACCCATCTGCCATGATCTTTTTTCTATGGAACGATTTCTACTTAACCAGGTTGATGTCAAAGTAAAACTATATCGGAACCCTTCCAGCTTTGCTCTTATGGCAGCTGACAATACTGTAGAGTTCAAGATTGATATAGAAGACATATATGTGTTGGCTAAGAAGGTGCGTGTCAACCCTGCCGTCATTTACGGACATTCAAAAATATTGGAGAAACAGAATGCATTGTATCCTTACACCAAGGTTGAGTGTCGTTCTCAGAGCATAGCCACGGGCAGCACTTCGTTCAACTGGGAGAACATGTTTCAAGGAAGAAAACCAGAAAAGATCATAATCGGATTTGTAAAGAGCAAAGCTTTAAACGGTGATCTCGAAACAAATCCGTTCAACTTCGAGCACTGCAAAATCAAGCATATAGCCGTCTATGCAGATGGTCTCCCCGTAGGCGGAAACCCCCTGAAGACCACGTTCCATAGTTTCACGGATAAGACTGCAGACTCGGAAGTTGTCAGAGCATATGTCAATCTGCTAATGAGCAGCGGGGTTTGGAGACAGAACGAAGGCAACGCTCTAGACACTGACCATTTTAAACACGGGAACACACTCTTCGCCTTTCAGTTAGAACCGAACTTTGCTCACCACGGCGAGTATCTGTCTCTGGTGAAAAACGGAAACGTACGACTGGAGGTGCAATTTGGAGCTGCATTGGCAGGTAAAAGCATTGTACTTGCACATTCCGTAACATTTACATTTTGAAGTCTAATGCATTTGCTTAAAAAACAAATCCAAATTAACTTATATAATGCTGTTTAAACTATCCTATGTGTTTAGCAGAATTCAGTACGATTCGTATAAATGGATAAATCATGTACATTATTTATACTTCATAAATAATAATTATGCTCATGTATTTAGCAAATGTGCGTAACCTATTGTCGGATTGTTTCTTATTGTGTGTAATTTGCATTGTTTTTGTAGAACCCATCAGCTGCATTGTATACAGCGAAGGTCCAGGATACCTCGAAATTAACCAGGAAAGGGACATAATTTTGCCGTGATGAACACCAGTCAGCTTGAGTGTTGTATAAAGTGTGATCCTGTTTTGAGAAACCATGTGATCGGTGTTTTTGCCAGTGACCGTTTACCAATCTATAAACCTTCTCATGCATATGGTCTCGTGGTAAATACGGATCCATATGGACAACCAGGAACACATTGGTGTTGTATCTATGATAATGGACATGGTCAACTTGAGTTTTTCGACAGCTATGGTCGATCGCCTGAGGACAATAGTGTATATATTTCTCAGTGGATACAAAGTAGAGGCAACAGATTACGAATTAATCAATATCAATTGCAAGGAAATCAAACGTCAGTCTGTGGACAATATTGTATTTTATATTTGCATCAAAGACTACGTGGAGTTTCATTGCAAGAATTTTTAGAATCCTTCAATCATTCAAATTTAGACACAAATGATGCTTATGTTGTAGATGTTGTCTCTTCTAGGTATCCAGAATGTCTATCCAATAATTGTGTTTATAATCAGAAATGTCAACAGCTTATATCAACCGTGTAATCATGTAATCCATTCCCACTATCGTTTTCAAATTTGTTTATGATTGAAATTTAAATTTATTTATGATTGAAATTTAAATTTGTTTATGATTGAAATTTAAATAATGATTCGAGGTTTTATTTTGAGTATCTGAGCATACCTTGATGAGACAGTTCAAGAGCTGTCTCATCGGGTTTAACTCTGTTTTCAAAGACCTCATCAGTTGCATATGAGTGGGAACGAGATAATCACATACAAAAAAAGAAAATAAAGTGAAGAAAACAACAACATGACTTATTTATCTTTTATTCTTCAAGCATATCGTATTCGCAAATGCTAAAACAAGCAAGTATAATCCAAACATAAACATGTTATCAAAATCTTATCAAGCCCCAAAAGCATAACATGATATTATTTATGCATTCATTGTTTTACACATGGCGTAACTTTTACCCCGCCCACAAAAAAGCAACGTTTCTTCACAGTTTCATAGGTATGACCATCTGCTAACGTAAAGACTTCATTCTCGTCTTCAGATGTGTACATATCGGCGCCAATGTCTACGTCAACGTCGTCCTTGTTAGCATATATTTTATAACTTCCGTATGGTACTGACTCTGTTGCACTGAGCAGAAAGCGTTTATCGTCGAATGCAGAGAGAGATGTTTTCTGAATAGTTTCACAGAATAGTTCATGACCATGGCTTCGTAAAACACTCATAGAAGATGTCTTCTTTGTTTCACCGTATAAAGTCTCCTTGTAATGTTTGTGTCTGAGATGTTTCCTAACTGTGACTTTGGCGATACCTTTAGCCCGTTTTTCTTCTTTTTCATCACATAGAAAACTATACAATTTGGACCGAAGACCCACATATTCGAAAAGAGGTCGGCCGCAAGTCTCGTCTTTGAAAATTCCTAATGCCTTCTTGTTATGTTCACTGTACAATGGATGATCCTTTGGATAATCCGAGGTGTCAAACATCTCCATTGCACATTTCATGTCCTCATAAATGTCATCTGTGTTGCACGCAAACAAGAAACTGTCTGTATCCGTCATCAAAAGTTCGGCTTCAGGATATTTGCTTTTGATATAGTCATACCAAAACTCGTACATGAGCATCTTGCTCAAATCTGAAAGACATATGATACATTCATAAGTAACGTATACTATCTATCTCTCTATTAGTTGATGCAGGTTGAACAGAATTTAGACATACGCTAACACAAATCACCAATAAATTCATAAGTTATAACTGAACATTGCTAATTGAATTGATACTTTGATACTGACCAAGAATGCACATTCCCGAGTAGCTAGGTTTGTTCAGCTTGACTTTAGAGCGAAGCAATTCTACAGCAGCCAGGTCCTCGTTAAAGATGGTTGTGATCTTGTATGTAGGTTTCGCAGAGAGTTTAACCAAACGATCCTCACGGTGAACAAGCTCAATGTTGCGGTGCTTTCTAAGGTTCTCCATCGTCTGAAAAATGCACAAATAAGTACATGAATGATGAGACCAGGAGCATATAATTAGGACGAGAAAATGTTTCAAAATTATAGCTGCACGAACGAATGGTAATACAGCAAAACTGTACTTAAAACAATTTGAAGATGAGCAAATTTCTATCATTTTTCATAGATTTGATTTTTACTGTTAAGAGGGAATGGTTTCCTTAATATGAGTACATACTTTCCCAAACACAGCCACATTTAAGAGCTTGTAAAGTCCCTTGGCAAAGGTTGACATGGCCTCCTTTCGCTTCTGAGTATTGAATTGGATGTATGGTCTCATCCATGGTGATTGTCTAAATTCTATTACTTTGTGGATAGCTTTTAACTCCATGCCTAGTCGCAAGTACAGTTGTAAGTTTCTGTAATGCAACACGTAAAACTCCTTGTCATAAAATGTCGTTAGCAACTTTTTTACATTGCCTCTTGACGGTAAAGGATCGTTCTCTGAAAGACCATGCAATTGTCTTAGCACTTGTTGAGCATATGGTGAGAGTTGGTCATTGTCAATATGCCTCGGTTCTGGCGCAAGAGGTAGACAGTTGTGATGATCGTGTAGAGATGAAGGGTAATGTAGAGACACTTGTAGTATATACCCTTTTTCTGCATCAGCTGAGACAGTGGTAATATCCAATTGCTTTATTTCTGTGTCACTGAGCCAGCGAAATCCATGTGTAGGTAGTGGTTCATTCATGGCCCACCCATACAAATTGTTTGCATCCAAATACTGAAGATAGCGTGTTGGCTTTGTCGGATCAAAGTCATCTAAATACGGGTTGTTTGCTTTATCGTAGCGTTTTGAGATTTGTGATACACCACCCCGAATACCAGCTTCGATCATTAGTAATTGGTCTATGTCTGTGATAAGTTCAAGCTCCACTTTTGTCATTTTGAGCAAACTTGACCACGACAGACCGGGAGAAGTCACGAAGTGACAAGCGTCTAGTCCATAGTCTCGCATGCACATGTGTCGAAAGGATTCAAAGACATCAGCCAGTAAAAGAATGTCCGTTTTTAAATATAGATCGTGATAGTCTCCTAGAGAAGACATGTTGAATTTTTGAAACACATTCTGAGCATGCATGTAATCGTCTTGAGTGATGTGCTCTTGTGAGATTGTAGAGTAAAAGTTTTCGATTGAAGGTAGGTGATGTTCGTTAAACCTTTCAAAACAATCAACATAGTCATAAGGGTAGACACCCTTCCGCGTAAGAAGCTTAGCGTGTTCATGAGAAGGGAATTCTGAGAGGATATGGGGAAATGCATTTAATCCATCTTGCCTTAAATTATTAACTAGGGTGTCTAGAGAATTTGGCATGAATTGAAAACTGTCCACAAATTTAAGCTGACCCAGTGTGAAGCTCACATAGCGCTCTATGTTTTGCGCTATACACGTTAATCTGTGTTCTTTAAATTGTCCTAAAGTTTCACATAGAATGTGAGCATCAAAGTTTTTCAAATTGTGAAAGATCACGCAAGTGTATTTGGCTTGTTTACATCTCAGGTTACAAGCATTACAAGCCGCTCCTATAATATCACCCGTGAGATGATTGTGATGAATGACTATCCTTTTATTTACCTTGTCATGATCGGTGAATGCTGTCTGACATAGACAACAATGGGTTGACTTTTCAACAAATCTGTCATGTTCTGGACCTAATGCCATGGGTTTGATATTAGACAAAATTTGATTGATTTCATCCTGTTCTTTTAACAAACTCTCAACCAGACGTTTTGCTGCATCTGGACCTCGATAAGTCACTGTGGGTTTTGTAAACTGGTTATTTTCACAAATTCTTTTATAACCAAAACTGCACACTTCCAGTTTTGTTGTAGGAGTAGAAGCGGCATGCTCCGGGTTTGGAGCACAAGTATGAATTTTTTTATTAACAGTTTCGAAATCTGCATATATAACGAAGGGAACCATCAGTGTCTTTTCGAATTCTCTAAATTTAAGAACGGCATCGTCTTCAGAAGGCAATTCGATTTTTTGAGGTCCATGTACAGAACAGTTTGGTTGATGATCTATTAGCAATTCTTCTCGTATGAATGCATGGAGACAATATGGACAGAAAAATTGTTTATTTTTGCATTTTTTTGTTCGAGACAAAAACCTATTTAAGTCAGATATCAAACAATAATGAGCAGTTTCTGAGGTCTTTAACCAAAGGAGATTTACGTGATGAAGTCGATGTGTGTGACCAGTCACTCGCAATGGTAGGATACACTTGTTTTCAAACGTGAATACGTTAACTGAAATATTTTCGTTCTGCTGTTCAAACCTGTGGATCTGAGGCAATTTTACGGGATAGTGAATACCTGTCATGTCCAATTCGTGTTCATACTGTGCATATTGTCTTACATCTTCTTGATATTGCTGTGCAGGGTGTAGTGATGCTAAGACAGAATAAAGAAAGCATTTGTCATCTTCATTTTGAATGTTAATCACGCTATTGCTGTGAGCTAGTGTGGTGGGTAACTTGATATAGCTAGAGCCGGACAAAGGTCTGTAAATCACTGTATGAATTTCAAGTTTCAACACTTCTCTAATAAACCACCCAGACCCGTCCCTCATATATTTTTCAAGACTTGCATACATTTTTTGAAAGGCTTCATTTAAATCATGTTCATTCATATCCTCTAGAGACAATGATATGTAAGTTCTACTTCGGAAGTAAGGTGAACTCATCCTCGTTTCGCTTCCATCGTCTCGTTCTAGTTCAACTTGAACGCATAAGTTCCATTTGATACCTCCGAGACGACGTAGCTGTGACATTAAAAATGACATTACTTCTTGCCGAATGTTTGCGAAAAAAGTAAGAGTGTCATAGCGTTCATTTTTTCTAGGGAATATGTATCTGTTTTGAACATTTTTACGCAAAGCTGATTCATCATTATGAGTATGTGCATGTTCCTCGTGTCTTGGTTCATTTTGCATGATAGGTGCAGAATGAACCGCATTGTCCCTTTTGCTGTGAATGTCGGTGTCATTTTCGGTCATGTTAGTCTGTCTACCATCTTCGAGTGTCTTATGGGGAATCTGCTGATGCCCCCCTTGCTGGATCAAAGGGTGATTTGCTTCCACATGATCAATTAAGTCCCGATATGATTGAAAAATCATATCACAATGTCTACAGGGATAGCTTGTGTCTACATTTTTTGGTGTCATCATCTGGTGGATGCTTCCTTTGTGTCGAACAAGATTGCACTTTTTTCCGAACGATTTGCCGCAAATGTTGCATGAATATAATACAGTAGAGTTTTTTCGTGTTGGGTGTATGCCATGAACATTTTTCTTGTGTGTCGTTAAATTGCTTAAAAAACTATATGTTTTTCCACATATATCACATGAGTGTTTCGCTCTATGAATTTGCATGTGTTGCTGTAGATACTTATGAGTCTTAAAAGTCTTTGCACATTTAGGACAGTGTAGTTTTTCGTCCCCGTCTTCACTGTCGGAAGACCCATCACGGCCCCGCTTCATAGTTGCACTTAATGTATAAAAGGTTCCTAATTGTTTATTAGATGTGATCCAATATGTATAAAAAGGTTACTTACATACGGCTTTAATTGATATACATATCCTATACTTGGCCTCACACTTTGTTTATATTCAAGGCCTATAATTCCTTCTTATCTTTCAAACACAACACTGTTTCCATTCTAACTCATTCACCATCTTTCTAGAATAAATGATCAATTTTTAAATATAATTTAAGACCAGTGTCTTTATATTCATTAATTGCACAATGTGTCTCAAAAGCTATCCACAAATATTTGATTCTACAACTAAGTAATGTTGTCTCACTCCTGATTTAAAAATGGTATGAATCGGTGTTGTATCTCACAAACTTATAGTCACATACTAAACGCTCTGATGAACACATACTATTCGCTCTGATAAACATGGTGGAACGTTATTCGTGAGAACTGCCCTTATTTAATTACCATGCGTCAGCATATTCAAATAATCTCTGAATAGATTTTTATTAGAGGCTCACATCCTCTCATTTATATTTAAGAATATTTAAGAATATTTTGTAGCTCATATTACGCTTACCTTTATTTCATTCCTAAATTCTGTAATGGGCCCAGTGCTGTTTGTTTGATTTGGGTTTTTTCGAGGGCTTTCTACGATGAAACTTCATTTGAGAAATAGGTTTTTCCACAAAAAGATTAGGCTTTGCAAAGGTTTCCAGCTCTTTCCTTTCACTGACATCCGACATGGCACCTTTTCGCTCTGATAAGGACTCCACAGCTCCAACATTGGTTTCCTTTTGTTTTAACGGTAAATCAACCTTTTCCGATGAAGAATCTAATATATCCCGCTGCCCCCTTTGTTGAACTTTTTGACTCTCCTCTGCTTGCTTTATTAGAAAATCGTATTTTGTTTTGGGCACTAAAATAAGCTCTCTAGCCATGATCTAAAGTAATTCCTTTTGAACCACTCTTAAAAATTTATCAATGTGTTTGAAATGTTTTTGTAAAATACGTTTTCTTTCCTCTTGTGAAAGGCCTTTGCTCACAAAATGACGAATAATCGTCTTATGTCGAGCTAAACCTTTTTTATCTGTCTCGGGTAAGTTCCTGTTTCCTATTAACACGTTATACACGATTTGAACGACAGCAATGAGCTGAGACTTTTTTATCGTTTTTAACAATGCTCGTCTTTGCTTGTCAGAGGTACTCAGAAGCAGTCGTAAAAAGTCACCCTCTTGTTTCTTTATTTCTTTCATGCTTTCTTAACAGGAAGGTAGACAACCGTAGACTGACCAGGTAATATTTTTGTACGCAGTTTATATGTAGGATCCGAATGAGGGGAAAGATCAACTAGAAGATACCCATAGGGTTCGGATGTGGCCAGTCTATAGCTTTCTATAAAGTAATTTAAATCTTTGGGTGGAAAAATTTGACGACCGAGAGTACCTATTTGACCTTGACCCCTCTTTGACCCCATTAAAAAGAACAGGTGTGTGTTTAGACTTATGGTACGAAACTCCTTACCGGGGCTGAACACATTTTGAGACACAAGAATGCAGAAGAAATTATAATGGTGAGCATACTTGCAATAAATGTTGACAACATCTTTGCTCGTGCTCGCTTCTAACATTAAATCATCCATGATTAAAACTTTGTGACCTGGTTCGTTCAAGTGCCAAGATTCCAACTCTTGTTTGGATGGGATACCTTCGAAAAATATGACTTGAGGAAGAGCTTTTTTGATTTCATCATACAAAGGTTGATCCACGCCAAAACAAAAATAAATTTTTTTCACCGGTTGGGTGAATATGCCATCTGCATGTTTGAGTATTTCGAACAGCAGTCTGGACTTGCCTGAGTTGGTAGGACCTATGAATAGGTAGAGTTGGATAGAGTGTAATGCATGAAATATAATACAAAATACACAGCTAATTAATGGAAAAGATGCGTACCTATTATTTGAGCTGTAGAGCTGGCTTCTAATTTCACCAAGCTTTCCATCTCAACAGTTGCCCTATAAATGGTTCACAACATAAGTCATCGTTTGTTTTAATACGATTAAATTTTACATATACAGAAAAAGGGACGTTAACAACAACAACAACAACAACTGTATTCATTTCAGTTTAAAGTATTTATTACGATTTATTGAGTTTACTTATACTCATATATGGATATACATGACAAAAAAATCTCGTGAATATACAAGATACATATACATTTTCAAAAAGGATTCGTAAAAGTAACATGGGTAGATGATATATATATGAAAACATTTTCACAAGTTTTGCCAATGAATACCTATGCAATAAATCTACGTTCAACATGTTTTAATTTCATTGCCGTATTTATAATGTGTCTCTTCCAATCACGACTGTTCCTATCGCTCACTTCACAGAGCGAAAAGTTTATGATTGATGTATGCACGTCCTCTGTGGAGATATTTGAAACCCATTCAGCTGGACTCCATTTCCTTATTAAATCCGCTATGTCCACCTTTTCAATAATATCTTCAAAGTAAAGTTCTGCCTGTTGTTTTGGGGTGAGCAGTAGACACGAGTGGTCGCGTTGAGACAAACGTTCATTCTGACATCCTTCACATTTCTTTTTCACTATGTCATTTAAACAATCCAGTAGTTCACTTGCATAGAAAAAATCCAGATAGCTTTTTATCAAAAGAGACTCCTTAGAATTCATGGTTTAGGAAAGACGTGTTTACATGTGAGGCTTCAAACAATGAATGACATCATAAATATAGTGTCGTTTAACTGAAGTAGCAATACCTGATGTACATTAACATAGTTCAAACAGAAAAAAATATGTTCTAAAGGTTCGTGTGACTGTTCTAATATTAATCGTTTCTATATCGATGATAAGGTGTTTTAATATTGGTAAGCTTTGTATCCATAAGGATTACAAGTTGGACAGACCAAAAGACTCATTTGGTTGTCATGGGGGTCAGGACACGTAAAATTCCCGCTCATGAGTCGCAGGATTTCATCTTGAGAATGGTTAGCATTTTCACACGGTGGCAAGGGGGAAATGCTAGGTGATACGGTTTTGCCTGAATGACTGTCCGTCAGAACGGACAGAAAATCCCAATCTTGACCATCCATCCCTAACTGATTTTGCGGAATGTCATTCAATTTAGCATTTTCAAGAGCTTGTTCCTTATCAAACCTTTCTTTTTTAACTTGATCAAAAAGATCGGGAGAGGAAAGTTCCCTTTCTGAATTACAAAAATTGGACGCGGAAGATTTTAATGTATTTCCCGAAAAATTGAACGAACTTTGAGGTGATACAGCTGTTAATGTACTCTCTCGAATGATATATCGTTCAAACTCCTTTTCAAGAGTTTGACAAGACACATCATTTGTTTGCTTGTGAGGTTTTGATGTATTTATCATTTTTTTATATTCTTTTGTTTGTTTCATTACATGGGCATTGTGTTGATCTGTATTAAGATGACGACTTATATTAGATTCACTCACCCAAACTTTGCATTGTGAACAATATAAGTTTCTAAATTTACGTTTCTTTTGTACAAGTGATAATGGCGTTTGTTTTCCCATTGTTATTTATTCTTTAACAGAGAACACAGATATAAAATACTCACATTAACATCAAAAAGAAAGTTCAGCTCTTCCTCGCTTAGTGTCACATATTTAGAAGCATTTTTTATCATAATTGTAATTCCTAAATAAGTATGTTTTAACACTAGTGTCACTGTTTCGTTGACGGTACAGATAATCTTTCTTTTGCGAGGAATATATTCCACTGCTCTAAATTCACGATTTTGGAATTGTAATCTTACCAGATCTATAGCCGCTTGTGTCATTATCACTTTAAGAATCCATAGAAAAAAATATCCATTCGTTCATACATTGATGTCCTGTTCAATAGGGTGAATAGTGCGGTGTCACCTTTACGTTTCGTATTTTCTGGGGTGTAGGCTGATGCTCGCCAACTGCTTCAATATCAAAGTCGACGACGTGTTGACTTTGTTGTTTGGCATATACCTCTCTGTCATGTACCACTCTCACATCTGCTGAAGTAGACGGTGACTGGTTTAACTGTTTAGGCTGTGACGCATCTCCTAGCTGTTCTTGTACACGGTAAGGGATGCCCGTGCGCTGAAAAAATGATGTGGGAAATCTATAATAAAACTTATAAAGTTAGTCCTAAAACTTCGGTATATAAGATATCCACAATGAAAATATGCCCGTATCTATCTTTAGCTTAAAGTTTCATAAGATATTATTTAATTAAATATTATTTAATTCAACCAAAAAACATATCCACAGTTTAGTCTAGGACCGAAGACTAGACCAGATTTTTGAGTCAATTTTCAGAATCATCCAGGCGGAACCAAAATAAAACAGGTGCCTTAGCAGACGACAACCCTATATATATATATTTATCGGGGGTCAAACAACGGAGGTTTATGGAGCAAATGAAGTATACAATGCAGATGACAATCATTACAGGTGTAAGTAACAAGGGACTTTTCAGAATCACTCACACAGTTTAGCTTAAATTTCATGAGATATTATTTAATGAGATATCATTTAATTAGATATTATTTAATTAAGTAATATTTAATTCGGTCGACAATACCTAAACCATTTTCCGTTAAATAAAATTAAAAAAAGCAGCCTTACCTCTTCGTTCTCATACTGCCTTGCAAACTGTTCAAACAGTATGATGCATTCCTTCAGCTTTATGACGTCTTCCCATTTCAGAGAAATTGATACTTATTTGCTGTCGTCGAAAGTACGTGCTGTCCTGTCCCACGTTTTCGACTTGTCGAAAAAATGGAAATAAAGTAAGCCGCTTTCTTTGTGTTTGCTCAAAACTATGTCCCGACCAAATCCGAATCGATGTTGCACTTTCTGCAGAAAGCCTTCACTGTTGTATACGGGTTTCATCATGAAGTATAAATTACAGATCATGTGTATGTCTTAAAACTATCGTATTATATAAGGATGGTCAAACAATGCTATTGGCTGGTTGTCGAATGTACTCAAGTAGAACTTTATACTTATTGGTTGAATACCATCGCTCGATAAAGTCACAACAGACAAATTCATTGAAATTCTATTTTTAGTAAAAAGCTTTGTCCTCGCTGGCGACATGATGTCTAGGAATGTGGGATGGGCAACATTTGACTAAGGTTTCAAAGAATCGCACACCTGCGAGTGATGAATAGAAATCCATTTACCGTGACATTGAAATTCTATTTATGGTAAAAAGCTTTGTCCTCGTTGGCGACATGATGTCTAGGAATGTGGGATGGGCAACATTTGACTAAGGTTTCAAAGAATTGCACACCTGCGAGTGATGAATAGAAATCCATTTACCGTGACATTGAAATTCTATTTATGGTAAAAAGCTTTGTCCTCGTTGGCGACATGATGTCTAGGAATGTGGGATGGGCAACATTTGACTAAGGTTTCAAAGAAGCACACATCTGTAATCTATGAATGTCATTTACCATGACATTGAATTCTATATACAGTCAAAATGGGGTAGGGTGTTGGATCTATGCTCTCAGTGCAATTCTGTTAGGAGGAGAAACTTATTATAACCATTTTCTATCAAAGAAAAAATGACAGACAAGCAATTTCGTGAACTATGGGGAGAAACATGTTTCATTTGTTGTTCTGATCAGGAGGTTTATTTTATTAATAAGTGTGAATTTACCGTTTTAGTGTGTCGGGTGTGTTATAAAAAGCTGTCGAAATGCTCATTTTGTCGCAAGCCTTATTTCTTATCTGAATTAAACACAGACTTATATGTTGATGCTGATTTTTCTGATGGGGAACCATTAGCTATTGCCATATCAATGCCTGCAGATGCCCCATATAGTCTGTTCAGACAAGAGAGAGATATAGCTCGTCAGAACTGGAACAGAACATTTGAGAGATTGAATGGTCTTGCTCTGTTTAAGGCATACTGGGGCGATCGAGCACTCTTTAACCATGAGCCGATCCACATACTAATACATACTGGAGATTTTTCAAAAAATGAATTATTGTAGATAAATTAATGTATATTCATGTCAGAGTTGTTGACAAGTTAGCTTCGAAACAACTCGGGCCGAAACGTTCTAAACGACTCGGGCCGAAACGAGCGGAAACTAGACTACACGGTTTTAATTTCAACCAATCAGCATCGATTATGGGATTCACCTCACCCTTGTGAGAGGTGTCTTTAGTTTCCTGTCGAAAGTTAAAGAAATTTGT
>JAULCC010016123.1:0-12813 GCA_032358795.1 Nuttallia obscurata | reverse complement strand
TACTACCGATTTATGTATACGGTCGGTCGTACTACCGCTTCATGAAACGCTGCCCGGTTACGTAGATGCGTCAACATATAAACCCTCTCGTCTCTACGTGACGTTATGCGAGGCCTACGTGATCTCGGATGATGCCGGACGGAGCAAGTAGCCACGTTATGTGTTGTCAAGTTATGGATAGCCTGCCGGGTGCCCACAAATGCTTGAAAACAGCATTTGCTGACGCGCCATCTTTTAACATGCCGTTTGCCTGTTTTCTTTAATTTTCAGAAAGATGTGGCATCTCGCTTTTAATTCTGATTTCCAAACAATTATGTTTTTTCTTTTTTGTGATAAAGTATTCTTGTGACTGCGTAAAAAGTGCACTTTAGGTCATCACATTGCAGATGGTGAAAACCGGAAATTGTTAGCATGCAAACCATGCGCAGTACAACTCAGCGAGAGTGAAGATTCTTTTTTTTTTTGTTAAGTATAAATGCAGGACAATTCATGCAGTTGGTATGGATTTGGACTGAGACATTTAACGACAGCGTGTACGCAGAAAGTTTGCTTTGTTTCCTCACCATCGTGCTTTCTGGACTACAGTCGTGGATTTCAAGAAGAACTATTGTTCGCGTATTTTTATTCCGGGGAAGAATTGCTTAAAATATGCGCATATTCCTCCTATGATGTAAGATTACGGAATTAGAGAATGAGAAATAATGAAGAAATTTTAATTAATACAGAAATAAAAATAAAATAAAACATATTAAAAATGTAAAAAAGGTTCTCTCCATCTAGGATTATATACCGTGCGGTCATCCTGCCACCCAGCCACCGCGATGAGCGCTGCTTAATTTTGTGTCTTGCAGTCTGCTACAACATGCCGCTGGTATATTTACATTCGGCAAAGTGCAATTCAAAGTATATACTTGCCACACAAACACTATATAAGGTTTATTTATTATGCCTTTAAATTGGTTGCTTTTATTGTGATGAGAAATCATTAGTTTGAGGGAGTCTTAATCAGTAAAATATACGTAAGCCGTACATAGCCACACCCAAAGCCACACCCTTTATACGCACACCAACCCTGTGAAATTAGACACCAACCATTAAATATTATCATTTATGCTGTTGACAACAGAATAGCCGCTGCTGAACCATCACCGGTTGACGTAATTAGATGAAAAACAGCCGCGCTACTCCAGTACATAAAAAAATCAAGGTGAAAAAATAAAATTTGATTATTATCAAGTTGACTTCGCAAAGAATGACGCATATTTTTGTTATATGTACTGAGTAGATACAGGGTATATTCAATACATATTCATTAGAGCGACAAATCTGATTATTTTTAAGTACACCTCCCCAACATAGTTTTTTTCCTTCCTTTGCACAGAGCGTGTAGTAAAGAGTGATCAGATTATAGCCATTACCACACTTAGACTCTAGAGCACTAATTCGCTGGTTGTTGTTTTTTTGTTGATATTTACTAAATTAGATTTATGATAACCCCTATCATTTTTTAAACTATTGTGTTACAAAGAGCAAAGTTTTTTCAAAACTCGATGAACATTACTCATTTGAAAATTTGTCTGATAACCAATAGAAAATGTGTAATTATACAATTCAGTAAATTATATAGGGGTAAATAATCAATTCAGTATAACGCGTATCTGTAGTTCTAGGCAGCTTTTATGGACTTCGCCATTTTCTGATATTGAAGTCGGAAATCAGAGTTCTTAATTCTTTGGTTTGATTTGCGTATGATGCTGACAGGTTTTGAAAACAATTTGTTGTTGGAAGTATACAGGGAGGGATAGGATTTAGGTTCACTATATTATTTGCATTTAAAAGTTTTGCTGCAATGCTTTCTGAATCTTTGGAAGGCTAAGTGTGTTAAAGTAACTGTTTGATTAGTTTCAGTTTATTTATTCTAGCTCGATTAATTTATATTGAAAGCATGTGACTTGCAGAAACAGTTTCGAGTCCGTTTCCTGGCAACACCAGTCCTTTGTGTCTAATGAAGGTGAGGTAAACTGTCGGCAATACTTCTGAGACTGCTCCGTGAATATATAAAGAAGAAAAAGTAAACCTTGTATTTTTAGTAGGGATGTCAACGGTTAACCGTTCGAACGTCCGGTTAACCGGTTACAAAATCGGTTATCGGTTAACTGAAAAAAGTAGTAAACAAAAAGCAACTTTTTAATTTAAATATTAAGTTTTAAACCTAATACATATTAGCTCGACTTTTCAAGAAAAAGTCTAGCTATCCTACTCGCCTCGGTGTCGGCGTCCACGTACGCGTCACACATTGGTTAAGTTTTTTGTACCAGTTCACTTTTTTCAGAACCATAAGAGATATTGCTTTGAAACTTTCAATACTTGTTCACCATCTTTACCTCCATCAACAGACAAGTTTACATAACTCTATTTTGGCTTATGTTATATTTATGGCCCTTTTTTAACTTAGAATTTTGGTTAAGTTTTTTGTATCAGTTTACTTTTATTCAGAACCATAACAGATATTGCTTTTAAACTTACAATACTTGTTCACCCACATAACCTCCAGCACTAGACAAGAGTACATATTTCTGTCATGGTTTTTCTAAAAATTATGGCCCTTTTTCAACATAAAATTTTGGTAAAGTTTTTCGTACCAGTTCACTTTTCTTCAGAACCATGAGAGATATTGTTTTTAAACTTTCAATACTTTTTCACCATCATTACCTCCATCAGCAGACGAAAGTACATTTGGAAAATATTCAGTATGAAGCAGTGGGAATAGTTACTGGTTTTGCCAGGCCAGTTTCCCTCGCAAATCTTTACAAAGAAACTGGGTAGTTATCTTAACCAGATAGCAGGAAATACCAAATACGTGTTCCCATTTTTAAGATAAAGTCAGACATGACTCCTGATTACATGTGTGATACATTTTCAATATCAGTTGACTCTAATGTTGAATGTGATTTATGAAATGCGCTGAACTTTACTGTTGTGAATAGAAGAACCCAACTATTTGCAAAGTCATACCTTCATCCGTTTCAGTTTGGAATGAACTATAACCACTTTTTCTTCTATCATCCATGATAGATTACGAAAAAGGGATGCAGTAATTTAAATTCAGATTAAGTAAAAAATCACACAATCATCGACGACACGTGTGAATGTGGATATGGAAGGGAAGACACCAGGCATGGTTTTTGTTTTTCGGTACAAACAACATAACAGCCGTTTTCAAAAATCACGTTTATTATTTACGTTCCGAAGTATTACTTCTGGTGTCAATCTACCAAAAGTAGGCCAGGTTTTAGTAGCGTAGAAGGATACTATCAAAACTGTCAATGCGTTACATCACAATTTTCGGTTTGGTTTGTATCCCGGGTCAGGAAGATAATTTACATTTTTTAGTTTTTATTTCTTCAATATTTCTTTTCTATCTTTTTTTTTTTATTTCATTTTATTTCAGTTATTTCTTAATTAAATACATGTACTGTGTTACATCAAATCTTTTGTCTCTGTGGCAAAGGTTAACTAGACTCACATGACATTTCTTTGGTTTATCCTCTTCCTATCCATACTTCCCATGTGTCAACTACTATTTTACCGGCAACATTTTCAGGTTAATCATGTACCGAACAATCTCAGTACCTTCATGACTTTAAACCTTATTTATTTTGCAACGATTGCAAAACAAGTTCTTACAACTTATAAGCTCACCTGAGCCAAAACTAGAGGCCAGATTTGAAAATAATTTGGCATAAGTGTCCCTTGGGTGACCCTCTACAAATATTGTTTAAATTATTTTGATCTATTAAAAAACATGGCCGCCATGGGGCCAAGTCAGTTTTCCTTATATTTATATGGTGAAAACTTTGAAAATCTTTTTCCAAAACTAGAGACAAGATTTGAAAATAATTTGGCACTAATGTTCCTTGTGTGACCCTCTACAAAGATTGTTCAAATTATTTTGATCTGTGAAAAAAATTGGCCACCGGGGGTGGGGGGGTCCATATATGTATATACATGTAGTGAAAACTTTAGAAAATCTTTTTCTCCGAAACTAGAGGCCAGATTTAAAATTAATTTGGCACAAATGTTCCTTGTGTGACCGTCTACAAAGGTTGTTCAAATTATTTTGGTTTGTTAAGAAACATGGCCGCAAGGGGGCGGAGTCAGTTTTCCATATATGTATATTGTGAAAACTTTATCAATCTTCTTCTCCAAGACTAGTGGCCAGATTTGAAATTGATTTGGCATAAATGTTTCTTTGATGATACTCCAAAAAGAATGCTAAAATGGTTTTGATCAGTTAACAAAAAAAAACATGAACCCCCCCCCCCCCCACCCCCAGGGGTTAAGTCTACCAGATTCAGGTGAGCGCCTTTAGGGCCATCATGGCCCTCTTGTATTAATTAATCACTCTCGTTGGTGCGGATGGAGGCGTTTTTGTGGTCTTTATTAACGAGGAAACTGTAGAACACGGGGAAAACCTACGTGTCCGGACGGGAGACAACTACAGAACCCTCTCACGTTCTCTTCAGGACTTTGATTTAGATTTACACAAATGCACGGCGTAATGTATTTCTGTCCATCCATGGATCCGTCAGACTTTCAGATGAGAAAAAAGTGTCTATTTGTGGACATACAGATATATATAAACGATAGTCATATATTCAAACAGTAAATAAAACATAGTAAAATCAAGATATGGATACCACTACTTTCTACTTCTTGCCCTCTTCTTTTCTACTCCCCTTTTCATCCTCTTTTTTTCTGAACGTTTTGGTTTTAAAATATCAAAAATATATCTACTGGCTCAATTCATAAACTGACTCTAACTTTTGAAATAGTAACGGAGAACCACCATTACTGAACTCTTACAAATGGACCAGCTTCAGGGGAAGCCCGAATCTAATGTTGAAAGAACCTGAGGCCCATCCTTATATGCTTATATTTACTTGAAAGGGATATCAATGTTGTTAGATATACATGTATACATGTACTATTTTTATTGGCAATGGCATATGTTTAACCCTAAGCCTGCTAAGCCCTACCGTGAATTTACAAACAGCTTGGATCCAGATTAGACGCCGAGTAACACGGCGTCTAATCCGGACCCAAGCTGTTTGACATTCGGCCAATTGTTTCTCCAAATACTAGGCGAATCCGATGGATTTTAAATTCAGGCAGACGACAATTTAAGCAGACGACAATTTTTACAGCAGGCTAAGGGTTAAACTGAATTTTTTCAGTATATAAGATTGACTTTTCATGGAATATAATTTACGTTGGGGAAAAATAATATATGCCTTCAGAAACATTAAAAACTATACTCAGCAAAAAACAAATCTGACATTTTGTTACTTTGAATAACTATGAGATGCGTTTCAAAATCTATTATTGCATGTGTCAGTTTTTTTCGTGAAACGTTACCTGTGTAAAATTTGTATCGAATGTTAGACGCCTGCTTAGTTTTTGACACATGTGTATATGTGTCTGAAAGACATCTATCAACAACAGAAAAGCTCGTGGACAGGACAATCTGTGCTCGTGAGCGAGTCTGATCACGTGCACAGATAAACCTACCCACGAGTTTTTCTGTTTTTGATAGATGTCTTTCAAAAAAACGTACACGTTTGTCTAAGAAGTTGCTGGTGTGTTAACTAATGGAAGGAAATCGAATGCAACAAGTGTCTAATTCCATCTTGTTGTAAATGGACAAGACTGTTAAAAACAACTGGTTCTCTGACAAAAGTAATATGTTCCATATTGTATGGTGTCTCGAAAGCGATTGACAAAACTTTCAGAGCAAAAAAATCATGAATTATAATTTATTCATCAGTTCACTAAATCTTTACAGGAATACCTGATTTATACGAATTTTTAAACTATATTTTTTCGCCCAAAGTATTGGCAATACTTCGTAAGGTAACTCAATCTAAACAGAACTTTGTTGAGCATAAACAACTATTACTTTAGAGAAATTCAATTCACATGTGTTTAAATGAACGCGAAAATCGTTAGGGTTACTGACGAATTCCAAGTATACATCTGTAATAATACTGTAAAACTTACATGTACGTGTTCTGTACCAGAAAGAGCTTGTCCGCCTCTTTTCCTTCAAAAAATGCCCAAACCCCTGCGATTAAATATCATCGGAATCGTAGTTGCTTTGCTGGAGGAATGAGCTTAAATCCCCTTGACCAGCAACCGGAGGCTGAATTATGGCATGAGAAGACGAGGTGAAGGAGGTATAGACGTCAGTGGAAGAACAGGAATCTTAACATTCCTGGGAAGAAGCATCAAATTTTGATGTGTGCTGTCAAAATAAACGTCCTGCCCCTTTGGCTTTTAACGTAAGACTGTTTCGAATTGAAATATATATTCAAATATACGCACTAGAAATAAAATGTAGCATCGATAAGCCATTTGTTTTTATGTGTGATAATTTTATGGCTTTTTCAAAACTTACTAAACTTTTTTTTTTTACCAGTATATACCTATAAACATCGTTAACATTAAATCTGGTGATAATGTTTCGCTCCACTACATCAAGATGTAGATGTTGTCATCTCATTTCAACATCCAATGTTTAATACAGGTGTTTCAGATTGGCAAAACCTTTTCATTTCTTGATTGCCAAACTATTTTTAATTCTTGACATTCGTTGATATATAACGCTCGTATGCAGTTGTGGCAATGACTCAATGGACTTCGGATGTTGGATATTGAGTGGAAACAGAACAAGGCGAGGTAGCTATTGTAATCGAACCACGTGATATGGAAAAACTTCATGGAAAGAATCTCCTGATCTTTTTTCGGTGCTCATGGTTCTGAATGACTTTCTTAAAATTGCACGCATCTCGCCACGTCTTGGAGGTCCTTCCCGTGTTAATTTCTGCTTGATACCGCTATTTAGGCAAAATCCGCGTGGCGATTACTGTGTATACATATATGTTAGACACGTGTAACTGGTTATTGACTGGCTAGTGATCGTCATTAGGTTTGATCATAGTTGACAGTAAGATGAGCGACAAAAAAGTAGCATTATTAACAGGAGTAACGGGACAGGTATTTATACGAATTTGTGTACTTTTCTTGCTTGTTAACTTAATTACATAAAGTTATTTATATTATTGTCGTTGTTGTTTTGTTGAGGGATTGACCTTTTTTTTAATGTGTTGTTTTTTTTTGTTGTTGTTTTTTAACCCGAATGTAAGCATTTTCACATTCTATAGTTTGTGTTAATTTTGAAATTAAAATGTTACATTTTTTGTTTTATCTGCAAATATAGAAACTGAAAATGGTAACTTCTTTTTCGTCTTCTAGTTTTTTAAGCTCATCTGTTCAGGCAGAAGAGCCCAATAAGTCAAAGTTTCCTCGTCTTAGTCGGTCAATTATTTTTTTATTTTATTTTGGTCACCGTCTACAGTTTCACAGTGACCATTCAAATGAGTCACATCTTACATCGTAGTGGCCATCGCAGGGTCAGTGTCAACTAGTGCCTGCATTTTGAATACTCCCGACGAATTCATAACGGAGTGATGGTGGTTTAAAAACTTTGTCTGTTGGGGAAAAAAAATTTTTTAAATGTGTACACATTAGAGGCTTTAAGTTTGGCTCAGCTTTCATGAAGTTTCAGAAAGTTACCAATTGTAAAAACTCTGACGAGTTTGGAAAAGGGTTAATCGGTCACTTAGGGTCAAATTATTAAAAATACCATGTAAACATAGAAGAGGCTATATATCTTATTCAATTTTCATGAAACTTTATCAGTATGTTTCTGTTGCTGAAATCTTTGACATGTTCAAAACTGAGGAATGTAATATCAAAAACTAGTTCAGTGTAGTAATTCTTTTGAAAACCTGGTGAATACACTTAAAACTATATGGTTGGTGTAGTATTCAGGAAACTTGGAATGTTTTGCATGAAAATTTTTTGCAAGAAAATGGGTAATTTTGGTTTAAAACAGGCCTGGCCACTACATCAAATCTTTAATTTTCTGTACAATCTTCATGAAACTTGTCAGAGTATTTCTGTTGCAGAAATCATATAATATTCAAAATAAAAATGCAGGGTAAAAAACTAGGCCAAAAGCTCAAAGTTTTGAATAAAAATCTTATGGAAACATTGTGGATCAATCTTCATGAAATTTAACCAGAATGTTCCTTGTGATAAAACTTTGTACAAGATAGAAAGTATGACAATTGCTTGGACAACAACCAGGTCACCAGGTTAAATCTTTATAAAAACATATGTGAATACTCTTAAATTTCATTAAATTTTGTCAGAATGTCCTCAATGATAAACTTCAGACGATTTTAACAAGTGGGTCATCATGGTTCAAAAACTGGGTCTATGGGTCAAATCTTTGAAAAACCTTGCGGACACATTAAATGCTATATTTTGGGACTAATTTTCATGAAACTTGGTTAGATTTGTTCTTCTTACAAAAAAAAAACAATTTCTTGATTAAAAACTGTAGGTCAATAGGTCACTTTTCAAAATCTTGTGAACAGACTTAATGTAAATTTTTGTGTCATTCTAAATTAAATTTGGTCAAAATGTTCCTTTTATTGTTCCTTTTGTTGCAAAAATCTTATACCAGTTATATTTTCTACAACTCTAATGTATTTTGGAAGGCTGCAAATCAAAGCCTAACGTTTGAGAATCTTTTTTTTGCATTACAAAACCAATAAAACAAAGCCAAAATTATAAGGTTACCCACTTAAATCATGACTATTTGAAGAATGATGGTATATTATTCACAACATGAACCTTTATTTGAATAAGGCCATCATCAAAAATCTTGTCTTCTTTAAAGATATGTCTCCTTCCATCAACAATTGATTTGTGAACATACCAGATGCTTTAGTTTTGGCTCAGTCTTTATTAACATGGACGTATCTTCCCTTTGATAAAATTTTAGTCAGCATGGAAAGTGGGTTATGTTTGGTAAAAAACTTGGTCACTGGGTCAAATCTTTTAAAACTTTAGTTAAAACATAAGAGGCCTGAGGCTTTAATTTTTGCCAATTTAAGCGATGAAACTTTGCCAAGACTTTTCTTTTGATAAAATCTTGGATGAGTGGTAGAATTGATTCTGTTGGGTCAAAAAATTTGGTCACTATATAAAATTGAGGTCAAATCATTTTAGAAATCCTGACTGTGAATACACAAGAGGCTATACTTTTGGACCAACTTTTTGAAACTTTGTCAGAATGTTCCCCTTGATAAAATCTCAGAAGAGATAAGAAATGAATTGAATGAGGTCAAATAAATAGTCACTAGGTCAAATCTTTAAAAGAATTGAAAACCCCTTTTAATATTCATGTGAACACTCTAGAGGCCATATTTTTGATGCAGTCTTGTTGAATGATTTCTTGATACAGATAAACTTCTGGTTGAATTCAAATCAGGATCATGAAGGGTCAATTTGGGGAAATCTTTTAACAGTCTTGTGTATGCTGGAGGTATAACATTTTGGGCAAAACATTTATGAAATTTGGTCAGATTGTTTCTTTTGTTGAAAAATTCATAAAGGAATTACATTTGCTGCATATTGTGTATATACTGAAAAGTTTGATCTTGCACTTGCTCTTATAACTGGGCAATCCTTATACCCTTCATTATAATATCTCTTACCATCTGTATTTTCCATGCCCATGCGTGGCTGCATGGGTTATAGACCTTTAAATTATCAGCATTGGTTAAATAGGGCTAATGTTAGCGCTATAAAGTCAACAATCTTGTTTGTATCTCAATCAAACTTAGGCAGTAGTTAGATATCCATGAAAACTTGGTTCCTTACCAAAACCAGTTAGATCTGCTATGTTAGATCTGCCCATGAAATTGTCAGAGTTAGTATATTAGAGCTTTTTATCACAATAGAGCCTAAATTTATTATCTTCATCAAACTTTCATGATATGAGATCTTTGTTCCTTTCCAAAATTTCTGCTTAATTTGTTGAATTTTAACTTTATACAAGACTTTCTTTTATCCTATCTTGTGTATACTGGATTCACATATGTAGATATATATTGATGGTGAATTAAATATGTATGATAGTACCAGTAGAAATGTAACCAAAGTATTTTCTAGGTATGAAAATGAAGTAGATCAATAAAACATGTTTCAAACTGCCATATTCTAGAATTACAGCTAATTGATTTCTGACAGAAAGTACACATTGCTATTTATTTCTAAATATATCTTGCTGTGATGAGAAACCTTTATATATTGAACCTGTTAGCTAATATTTTTAGCTCAACTATTCATTGAATATTCTTCATTTTAAAACAGTTTTCATTTTTGTGATCCTTATTGCAGACATTAAAAGTAAAATTAAGATAATCTGAAGTCAATGTGTGATATGACAATAAGCTGTTTTTGAAAGGGACATTAAATCTAGAGTGTACTGTGTAAAATGGCAGCTGCTAAAAATGTGTTGATGCAGAAAATCTATTTTTAGAATTTGAATATCTTTAGATGCCAATCATTCTTGGTGACTTTATCATGGTTAGGTCATCTTGGTAGTGCATGAATAGATCAGGGGAGAATACATTACCAATGACAAGAACACTGAAAAAAACACATCAAATTAGGTGTTTTTGGTCTTAGTAAAATTATTTTATATTATAATATAAAGCACCTACAACCAATGTTATTTTTTTTTATATATATATTTGCAGGATGGGTCTTACCTGGCAGAGTTATTGATAAACAAAGGATATGAGGTAGGTAATTGGTTCTGTTAAACTCTTTCCCTCAGTGAAATTAATTATTAATTATAATGTATCTTACCCCATTCAGTACTGAGTTGTCTTCATCTGGATAAGTTTTTGTTTGTAAAAATTTCAAAAACTATGCCTTTTTTGTGTAACTGTTGTTTGGCACATACAACATAACAATCCATTTCAGATATCACATTTCTTGTGTACGTTCTTTAGTAATCAACAAAAAGTATGTCATATTTTATCACTGGCATTAAGAGTATATTTTCAATTTTGTCAATGCATGACATGGAATTTTTAATGTTTTTATCTCGCCTGAGCCAAAAGCTCAGGGGGATGTATTATGATGGGCCTTCATCCAGCGTCCATTGTATGTCAATTTGTTTTAACAACATCTCTTCTGGAAGTTGATGAAACTTGGCTGGGATATTCCAAGTGCATATTTAAGTATGGAGACTTTTCTTTACGTTATGTATCTATACTGCAATGTGCAAGTCCATGCTGTCATCATATATTTTTAACTCACCCGAGAAGTATACTCAGGTGAGGTTTTGTGATTGGTCTTTGTCCAGGGTATGTTGTATATCATGCTGTACATCCACAAGTTGTAACTTGTTAAACATCTCCTCTGTAACCACTCGATGGAAGTTGAAGAAACTTTGCCTTAAATACCGTGGATGGTCCATTTTAAAAATTGTTCAAAGAATCCATTCCATGAAGAACTCTCTCCTTCTCAAAAACTGTTGGTCCAGTTTCAACATAATTTCACAGAAATGATCCTTGGGTGGACCTCTTTCAAATTCATTCAAAAATTAATGATATGTCAAAAAAAAATGGCCAGTTTTTCTTATAAATCGTTATCTAGACAACTTTGAAAATCTTTTTTTCTTAAAGTACTAGTTCAATTTCAAATTAATTTCACAGAAACGATCTTTGGATAGACTATCAGGAAAGTTATTCAAAGAATAGGATTCCATGCAGAAATCTGGTTGCCAATGCACAGAAAGGAAAAACTCAAAAGATCTTCTTGTCCAAAACTAGAGGCTAGATTTTAACATTACATGTAATTAGTGTTCCTTGGGTGGCCTTCCACAAAGATTCATCAAATTATTTGGAAGCAGGGGATGGAGCCAGTTTTCCCTATATTTATATTGTGATTTGTCTTACACATTTTGTGGGGCCTCCATGGCCGAGTAGTTATAGTCATTGTCTTGCAATCTCTCAGCCCCTCACCGCTGTGGGTTTGATCCCGGTCTGGGCACTTGGGATTTTTCAAGTGAGGAAGCCTTCCAGCTAGCTTGCGGTAGGTCATTGGTTCTACCGGTGTGCACTTTGTGCCTGAAATAGTGTACAGAGGCCTCAGGGGTCTTCCTCAGCCTGTAATGAGCTGGACGTTGCAATATGACTTAAATACTGTTAAAGCAACATTAAATACCAAATAAACAAATACACATAATTTTATTGTATATAGAGATTTACAGATGAGCAATTACAGAACCATCATGGTCCTCATGTTTATGAACAAATAAACGGTCACCAAATACTTTTCATGAACAAAACAAATTAAAAAATTTGAGTGTTTTAGTTAAAATAAAACAAAGGATCATGGACACCATATCGGTAGCCAAAATGCTTATTGATAAGAAAAGAACATCACGACATTATTAATTTATCATACAGTCACCTATTCAGATAAATCTCCACAACATTAGCTAACCACAACCAAACTGCCAAATTGATTGCATAATAATTAATCCCAATAAGTTGACTGCTTCATGTATAATATTATACATGTTTTCACACTTCAAACTGTTGGAATATAGTTAATTGAACTGCCCCAGGCTGTAACCTGTCAGTCAGCATATTGTCCAGCAAGGGTGTTGCAAGTCTGCCACAAATACACAAACTGAGTGTCATGTTTATGTTTATTAGGAATTTAAGTCACTTTAACAGTATTTCAGTCATATCTCGATGTCCAGCTTATTACAGGTGGAGGAAGACCCTAGGGGACCCCTGTACACTATTTCAGGCACAGAGTGAACCCGGGTAGAACCTACGACCCACTGCAAGCCAGCTGGAAGGCTTCCTCACTTGA
>JAULCC010016012.1:0-14215 GCA_032358795.1 Nuttallia obscurata | reverse complement strand
ACACAGAATTAATATAAAATTAATTACAATCCATTATCACGTCAAAAACGTCTCTTGGCTTTGGCCTTTATTTTACCTAATGAGACTTGTGCCTTTATTTTACCCAATGAGACTTGTGCCTTTATTTTACCTAATGAGACTTGTGCCTGTATTTTACCCAATGAGACTTGTGCCTTTATTTTACCTAATGACTTATTGGTTAAAACAAATAAAAATTATACGCTGCACAAGGTAAACATAAAATATACATAATACATTCTGATAATCGTACTTTCCAGCTTTTTGTCATAATCTGCTCTAGTCGTTGTGTGATTCGCAAGTGTTGTGTTTAAAAAGTAATCTTTGCATCAGTAAACCATACGAAACACATGTACGCATGTATATCCTGTCGTGTTTTATAATGCGGAATAATATTCAAGATGCTGTATGAGGCTGATCTAGAATAAAATGTGCAAACAACTTATTACAAGTGAAGTATCAATGATGCGCGTAGCAGTCAATAAAACTCAAGCTGAATAAAGTTTTTTCACGCTACATAAATGTGGACATTTAATTTCAACGTTGAGCAATATTCAGCAGTAAACTAACTGTTCATTTGAATAACCATTAGATATAAATTATAGCTGACACTTTTGCAAGATTTTTTGTCAAATGTTTAGTGAGCATAAAATTAGAGATAGTAAAATACTTTTCAAAATGAACTCTTTACATAGCAGACGTTTTTTTTAAACAGTAAAAGTCAGTTTTGATACCGCATAATACAAATTTTCACCATATTAGCTTGGCGTACTTTCCATCTGGTTATTCGATTGCTATACTTAAGTACACATTCTGTACTGGCTCGCAACTGCTATTATCTATCATATATAAACAGGGGCATGTATGTGTATTTATTCTACAACATCGTATGTTTAAATTTCTACTATTCATTCCTTAAATATACGTTAAAACGATGATACATTTAACTGGAGTTTGGCGTTATTTGATATCATCATACACAAAAATTGTTACTGAATCCTTAAATATGTGTGAATATGTTGTTAAAATATATGCATGTATGCACCGGCTTGAAATGATGAAGCCCTTCCCCTTACAAGACTATATAAAATATGCAAATATACAAAATTGAATAAATCAGAAAAAGGCTGCCTTTAAAACACGTTTGAATATACATATATTAACCTGCATAACGGGTTAGCTATATATATATATATATTGTACCTATTTAGTTTGGGCAGTATAATCCGAATATGAGTTATATGAATTATACCAGCTATAAATACATAATCTAATACTTATCTAGTTGCTAAATATTAAATTAAACCGTCTTCTCTATATTTTGGTTGGACACACATGTAAATTCCCAATGCAATGTGTAGTGTTGTAATAATGTGCGTGTGCACGCTTGAATATAGAAACTTAATGTTTGTTTGTTTTGTTTGTTTGTTTGGAATTTTAACGTCGCTTTAACAGTATTTCAGTCATATCGCGACGTCTAGCTCATTACAGGTGGAGGAAGACCCCGGGGTCGAACCCACAGCGGTGAGGGGCTGAGAGAAGAAACTTAATGTAATTTTGAAGGTAGTATATTATCCTTAATTCATAATTTCAATTCAATTCAAAAGTGTTCACAAAGTGTATAGAACTATTAATATATATGCTTCATATCTGGATATGTATAACCTTGAATTATGTTGATATAATAACCTCGAAGCTTCTATAAGGTTGTTTAAATGCGAGCGTGTGCAAACTAATCATTCGATTGCCATTAAGCAATATCTGATATGTATCTATATGTTACATCTGAATGCTTATCTATATACTTAACACGGATGTCACTATTCTGCATTTAAAAGTCAGTAACTTTCTGGAGCTGAATAAAAAAAATATGTAAACTTGAAAACATGTCTTTTTCGAATGCTCTATATGTTTCATGCCAAAAACATTAATGTATAAGACGACAACATTAACAATTCATTATGTTTGTCTTAAATATTTTTTCCAATTCAGCCGCTTCATGATTCATCAATGTTTAGAAGAAACTGACATTTATTACCCACCAGCAACTCAAAACAAATATGGAGAGACGTTCTCATGTGCCTATATTATATAAGGTTTTAATTAACCACTAAAATATATCCATTTAGAGGAATTTATCAAATCTATTAATTTATTAATTGACCTGTAAAAACCTTTAAGATCAGCAACTAGTATGTAACACCACGCATTTACTACCTAGTTTGTCCCTGTTATTTTGATTTAAAACAAAAATATATAAAGTCATTTTACTACTATCATCCAAACAGATATAATTTATGACTTAATGACAGCGGAAAGTAAAGTCAGTTTTATAAAACAAGCTTTGTATAAAACTTATGAGTGGACTTCTCAACAATATAGTGTAGTGACTTTATATTGATCAATCTCATTTGTTTTCTTCTAGTGAGTTGTAAAACAATAATTTAAAATTAAAGTTATTTTCATAAGCATGCCATGTGTAACAGCACATATTTGACACGTAATGATCACGTGACATTATTTCAGTACAGATAGGCATTTGTATATTTGTAATGTTAAGTCAATTATATTAAAATACAGATGCTTATAATTATGTTGAAATGTTATGAGTATAAATCCATAGAATATAGGTACTATTCTGTCCTTATTGTACGGCTGATTCGGTAATCTTCTTAAACCTCCATTGAGTTATTTCGTTCCATCCATCAATTACCGTGTTCTAATTGAAGTGTCCCTGACAAATCTATACATGTAACGTGGTGGTGCAATGCTTCGGTTTAATATAAACGAACGGCATACCGCTGGCATAATATGTGCTCTTTAAAATCCAGTTAAACTGGTGGTTTGAATAACGTGCGTAATTGCAAACCGATGTATAATTCCTGCAGGATATAAATCAAACTGCTCGCCCTGTACTGAAATATCGGATGTTCAAGAAGTGAACTCAAATTTAGTTGTTTTATTTATGAAAGTATTCAACCTCAGAAATCAGAAATATTTAATATATCTTTATATCACATGACGTGGCCGATTTCCGGTATAATATAATCATCACGTATTTTCTTATACAAACAACACGTTACATAATAAGAACTGATAACGTCACAAAATCATTAGGAAAAAGCTTATTAACCTCTTGTTGTACTGCACGTGATAAAAAGAATATCAGATTCGTTTTCACTATATATATATAATTTTATTAGACTCGTCCTGGAACCTTTATTAAGCTCGCCAGAGGCTCGCTTATAAAGATTTATTGACTCTTTTACTAAAATTGTATATATAGTGAAAACTCATCAGATATCCTCTATAAATCAGTCTGTTATAGTCCGTTTGAAATTCTAAATAAGTTAAGTATATTTTATGAGATTAATATAACTTGCGTTTGTCTCTTTCGCACGTAACAATACAACACAACATGCATTTAAGGTAGTATTAAGGAATTAGTTAATACCAACCTTTAAAATGCGTTTTAATATACATTCTACATTAAACAGGTATATGTATAACAAAGTTCTTCATGTGTGCCGAAAGCAAAGTTAAAAGATATTTGTTTTTAGAGGGTGCCTTACAGCAAAAAAAGTTTTATTTTGTACATAAAATGGTAAATCAAATGTAAGTTTACAACCAATATAAAACATGTAGTTCTAGCCTAACTATCAGAAAATAAATTGATATAATATACAGAACAAATAATTTTAAAGATATAATAACAAGGACTTTGACATTGATAATCAATGTCTCGTTTAACTTTAAAGACGATAATGTTAAAATATTTTAAATGTATTTATCTTTATCTCATGAGAAAATTGCATGATTAAAAAAATTCTGCTTATGATCTTTAAGAAAAATATTAACTTGAATTATCATTATTATATTAATAATAATATTAAGATTTTTATTTAAAAAAAAAAATAAAGGCATTTTTTTTCAATTCCGGAAAAATTACGATCATTCAGTTTGAACTTGATACCAGAAATTTCTCATGTATACTTAAGCATAAACACACCATTAAGTCAACACATTCTATTTTCACCAATATATATATATATATATATATATATTTATATCTTTGCACAATACTTTTTCTTTAAGAACTTTGTAATTTCTTTGCACGTTCTAGCATCGACACATTTGCCTTCGATTCCACCGGTGCAGCTAGATCATATTTTATAACCTTACGATGTAAACAACAGAATCATGCTTAATAATAATATGGCTGGTTAAATCGTCTCATTTCTCAATTAAAACTTGTACACTTAACGTTTTATTGTTTACTTTAATTCACGGTTGAGAGTTTCCAGATCAACAACTCTACTGAGAAACTGTCTCTTATAACATTAATGTATTCAGTAAAAATCTTTAAATTTTTAAGTAAGTACTGCTGCTGCAAATTTAAACATTGAAATCAACATTCACTCATCTTCTTGAATTTTCTAATATACATGAAAAAACATCCGTTTTGTGGCAACACTTTTTATAAAGGACTATATAGACCAATGTGTACCTCTCAGTTTTTGTAATGTACATAGAAAAATTGATCGACTTTCATAAAAAAGATTCATTGTGGCAATAAATGAACACATACAGAAATTCTTTCAAATCACACAATTCTTTTATTTACAGAAAGATACAACAACTTAATTCACATATTTATCAAAAAATATATAAACGATCATGTCACTAAAATACATGGGTTGCCTAAAATTCTGTCACTAGCGTTCGAATAGCTAAGTTATTCTTGCATTCAATTTATGCTAATAAGTCGCTGATCTCGGTCTTTTTGTGTGTGTCCCTTCATTATCATTTTTACCGCACACACTTCTGATCCAACTGATAAAAACTTACCTGAACCATTTTGAGAAAGTCCCTACATATTACCGATAATAGAAAAACCGATATGGCTGATAACAAGTTTACTTCAAATAACAGCGTATACACAGCTGTCACTCTACACACGTTCAATATTGCGGCCGATGTAAACATTACCGCGAAGGCTAGGTAAATCTCTCATGGAAATTAGGCAGATATATCATTGACGGTTAAATGAGGATAGAAGGGCAACCCCTCCAAATGCGTCGTGTCTTACTAATTAATGATATCTGGGTTGTTTATTTCAGTTGCCGAGGGCTATAGCTTCAACTGTTCACAGTCGAGTGTCGTTCTGAGGACGTGTAATCAGTTTTTCACACACGTCATGGGTTTGAATATCAGTTGAATTTGCAAACTGTTTTCCGATATAACATTCGCGTGCGAACAGACAGTCGGCTAGCAACATCCACATATATGAAGTACCCCTTTTTGTACACGTTGGACTAACCCGAACAAATTTCAATGTTATTCCATGTATCCTTCAAAGTTGTATATTAATCCATTGTTACAAATTGCACTTTTTTTTGTATATCCATCCATAGGTATTTAACTCCATGTGAATGCACTCTGTCACTGAACACCCTATACCCAACTTCAACGACGTAATTTGACCCTTAAGCTTATCTGCCATCTGTACGTTGGTGGTAAGCTTTGGCAAGTTTGCAATATTGTGAAATTGACTACGATTCCAACAGCTAGCGATAATTGCTTTATGCGTCACGTTTCTAGATCCCCTGCGAGATGACAACAGCGTGTTGCCATCTTCCTTCAAACCCCAGCTTAGCTTATTTCAGATAGAAAATAATTAAACCGAAGCACATTCAATCCAAACTCGTTATTCAATTCAAGCCAGTAATCACTAATACATTTTGCTGAATTTTACCTCGCTCGCACCACTGCGTAAACAGTACACTCCTTGCTAGATTACCATTTTCCTCTTGTTTACTTGGGGGTTCTAGAAACGGCGAGAGATAAATATGTCCTGAGGGGCTTAACTTAGTGGCCAATCAAAACGGAGAACGGGCTCGTTCTGATAGACAGGATTGTAATAACAATAATTCATGTGTATTGCTGTATGACTATAGGAAGAAGTATGCTTAAGCCGTGTTTGCCTCAGTACTGAGCATAAACCGCGGCGGAGTACACATATTCTACACACCGCATGCCAGCATAGATTGAAATTATATTTTAAGTAAATCAAATGTGAATACTTTCCAGCTTTAATGTCATCAAACAAACGCGTGTTAGTGAAGGATTTTAGGAATACATGTACCAAATAACGTCGATTCTCATGTGGTGAAATATTTATATAAATTGTTTACTTCGATATTAGCCAAATATTTGGATTTTTGTGATGACAACCATGATAACCTGTAGGTTTACTTGATATGTTTCACTAGAAATGCATGTTTCACTTTAAAAGTGCATAAAAGTGATTTTATTGCTTGGATTAACTACGGATATTGTACAGTTGTTCTTTACCGGATGTAACGTGCCGATAGGTAGGTGTTTTTTTCTGAAATAATTGACATGTCGGTGAAAAATGCCCATATATAGTATTTCCAGATTTTTTAGAGATATATCAGGACATTCTTTACTAGTTTTTCCCTTAAAATCGGATGAAGTCCACATGGTTTAATATAAATTTCAATAACAGCAGCAATAATGTAACATTAGTAACTTTACATATCTTGTATAGTATTGATGATAAAGTATTTAGTTTAATTCTGGCATGAATATATATGATATTTTTATAATAAACAGGAGTACCGATTTCCACAAATACATTAAAGATAGTAATTTTATACAAATTAATAAACTAGAATGATTAAACCCGCTTAATGCATGAAAGGGTTTTACGGGTGAAATACCGGTCACTTCTGTTGGCGTATCCTTCTAACTAATTACTTTGTGTCCATTTATGGACCATGGAAATTCATTGTAACGATGGAAAATCTTGGCCAGTAGAATCAGAAATGCCTTGTTTCATAAGTAACCGTATAAGGAATAATTAACTGACGGAAACGAGAAAAGCCTTGATCGCATTATGAAATAACTTGTCAACTCTATGTCAAATTTGAGCCCATTCATTTTTTTGTAATTAGTCAGGATTAATCACGTTAAAAAGTAAAACAATTTATGACCGTGGCGTGACTTCGTTTCTAAAATCTTGGGGAAAAGGGTAGAAGAACATTGATCAGTTTGCCGAAGATATGATCAGGCACTGGATATCGTTTTCCGTGATATAACCAAAGTGGTTCTTCCTCAATCAAAACAACTCGCGTACCATGTAAGTGTATTACATATTTACATTTATTATGAGAACATCTGTAATAAACGGGAAATTTTGGCTTTGTTATTTTTATGCTATTATGAAATGAATTAATATGCTATTATGAAATGAGAAAAAACAGTAGCGTCTCGCAGTTGAATTACACCATGATAGATACTTGTTTTCTGAAAATTGACAAGTGAATTTCAGAACAGTGTTTTTATGCTTCGTAAGTAAAATATTCGACGGTAAAAATTAACAATCCAAGAACAGATTAAAAATAAGAAAATCTAAAACACCAGGTTTTTTTTGTTGTTTGTGTTTAGAAATACTTGATTAACTTGTTTAGACTAATTGTTTTCTCAACTTTTTGTTTTGATATGCAAAAGATATGCACGGAAATAATATTGTCGTATCTAATGTTCACACTTGCGAGTTTTACGGTGTATTTAGGGGTCGCAACGGGAAAATCATTCCATTTTCATCCAATATGGATAACAGTAGTTTTTACATCAGCTGGTAAAGAGTATTTGAATGAGAAAAAACATCTTTACAAGCAATACTTACATGCCAAATGCTGAAGTATATCCCCTAAATAGTTCTTATTGCTTAAAATTATATATATTATTTTAACCTGATTGCCCAAATTTTCGGGGGAGGGTAAAGCAAATTGGATGTTTGATAGGAGGATTTTTTGAATTTTTGTTTTTACTTATATGTAAGACCTAAGTCTTTAGTGTCAAACAGAGTTTAATAAAATAGTTAAGAATTATAAAGATTTAAGACACTGTATTAAATTCAAAATTGGTAAGTTCCCATTCTTACTGTTATAAAAATAAGTATACTAAAATATATAAATTACGCACCTCTTTCTTCATACTACGACACATCTTAAAATACTGAGAATTGTCTAACCGGGTTTATCAGTAGAGAGAGAGAGAGAGAGAGAGAGAGAGAGAGATGGTTGTGTGAGGCTATAGTTTACTGCATGAACAAGCGGAGAAAAAGCAGGACGTTTAACAGAGATGAGTTACAGTATGTAACTACGAAATTAGAAACACGTCTTTTGTTAACGTGGAAGAAATTTAAAAAATCTGTAGGCATATTTGGCTAATTAACAATTCAACTCAATTAAACTCGAATCAATTTTATTCGGCAATCGACAAATACCATGCTTATGGCGGTAACAAATATATACAAGAATATGGTAAATAGAACATGTGTATGTGTTAAATAACAAAAGATGTCAAAGAGTTTCCAATTATTACTCAAACAATATGATAATTGTTACATTACATTTTATACTCCAACTTATTATGCATTTGTATGGCTGATGGCTAATGCCCTATATATAGACTTGCATTTTTTATCTGCCCATATAGTCGTATATTCTTTCATCAACAAAAAATGATGATAACAAGAGCAAAACATTACATGACATTAAAAGCATCGACTGTGTTATTGAATTCTGACATTTTTCTCTAAATGTTTCTACAAAGCTTAAACTTTTATCATAACTTACTTGGAGACAGTTGATGATTCAGAATTTTATATTTAGCATCAGTTAGTAGATGGTACCACTTGATCACAAAATTCAAATCATCTTAAGATATGACTGACCTTACAGACAACTTAGTGAAAAAGTAATTTATTTTTTTCATTGTTTTTGTCGGAAAGCTTTAATAGTGTTAATGCGTATAAACAAAACTCAGACAAGAGCGCTCAGTTCGCCAATGGTTTGTGTGACACCAAGCAATTATAAATCAATAAATCAAGCTTGAAGTGTACATTGCACATGCTATGCGCACCCTGTGAACACTAGTTGTAGACACCATGACGGGTTTTGTCCTAAAATCGCAATGCTAGCCCATGTAGAATTTGCTAGAGTTCATTTTAGAATACTATTGGTTTCGCCGCAATATATATGTTTTACTGAAAGTATCCGAAGTTCTTAATAATAACTTTAAATAACTAGTAAAATATGTTCTAAATGTGTCAATATATACTTAATTGAGTTTGACAAAAAAATTGTTTGAAGTCAATGGATTATAATCGTGTTATCATTTGATGTCTTAAATTGTTTTATACTTCCCTTTTTCTTATAATTTATAATATCACACATATATATTTTATATGTTTTATTACTTATGCTAGTGTAATTACTCTTAAAAGTAAACACTGATTTCACCAATAGCCCTATTCAGTTTACATCTAAGACGAGAGCAGAAAACTACGTCTTTTGAATATATATAAAATCTATGAGAATCTATCATAAAAATCTCAGCTAGATACAAACGTTTATTATATACATGTATCTTACTACACAATTTACATCCAAAACAAGAACCGAATACGGATTAGAAAGTCACATAAATAGACATTTAGTGTATACATTTTAGCAATATCTGTACGATTTTCAACACGGCGTATGATTGATACATATTAATAATCTGAACCATTAACATATCGACCCAATGCTTTCCATTCAGAAATAGTTTACATATAGCATACTAGACCATGTAAATCTCACAGACAAGATATACCAAAAACAGGTTACAAAGTCCTCTAAGTAGGCATATAATGTATAAGTCATACCAGTATATACTTTACTTTACACTTATAACACACTGTAATTGTGCTTACAGTTATGAAACCGAGTCTCTTTCAATATGATAAAAGCAGGGAAAGCGAAATGCAGCCATACAGCTTTCTGTAATAAAGTAATGAACACTTTAACTAGGCAACGGTTGACATCACTTGGTACCGAGTTTGAACATTGTAGAACACTCTATTACCCTGATCAAAACGAACCGGCAACAGCAGAGTATTTTTTGACAGTTCAGAATTTGGCATTTAAAAAAATAGTACACTCTATTGAAATATACATACGATTGGTTGTAGTGCATACAGACTTAATGCATCTAAAGTGTATTGTGATGAATGAAAACCATCGAGAACACATTATATATATATAATTTTAATTCTTTGCACAGTACGTTTTCTTTGAGTATGCAGTTTCCTTGATCTTCTTATATATGGGAATATATCTCTACACAAGTTCTAGTATTAGATTTGAATCTTTCTAAAAAAAAACAAAAAAACATAACGACTTGCAGTAAAATCATCCTCTGCTTTTTACGTGTACATTACATACACCGATAAGCACCCCGAAGACCACTGTCCGCGTACTTCCGGTTTGGGTTTCCGTTTCTAATGGCCACCTACGTCATCAACGTTTAAGCAGGTTTATATGATACCAACATCATACATAGTCTTCCACGGAAACCTATATAAGAAGAGAAAAAATCATACACGTTTTATTGATTAATCGTCGTTTGTTTATGTGTTTCTGTTTAATCTCAGTTTATGGTGGTAGTTATATTTTCTACAAGTTAGTTAATCAATAAAACCATAAATACCCAAGAGGGGTTTCATCAAAGAAAAACACGCGAAGGATTAATATCATGGAAGGGAACTAGCTTTTTTTAACGCCAATAATAATTCTTTTCAGTCGAAAGCTGTTGCAACTGTTTCCCTTTTCATCTTCGTTGTTGGCTTTTTTTCAAGATTTATGCCGTAGCGATCCCATCATATACAAATCATTGCGATAACTTATTGTTCTGAAGCAACGCGTGCAGTTTCGTTTATGATTTTATAAGCACTATTTGCATGATAAAGTATCATTTTTTAACAATATTTTATCAGAACTAATCGAGATGAGCAGTGTGCAGTAGTGTTTGTATCACCTAGCAATGCTAAACACGCACTAAAGCTTCCACTAACTCAGTGTCATCGCAACATGACGACGCGAAATTTATTCTCGAAAGTATATGTTAAATAGAAATATCAAGTTGAACTTCATTGCTATTTTCGCTGACACCTATAGTGAACTATCGACTTTGTATAGCGATATATTAGATTTTACTTAACAGTTGTTCGTATACTATTTCAGACAGATATATTCAAAATCATGGACTTTTCTGTTTTCAAGAATAAAAATGTCACTTCAGTTCGCTAACTGTTAAAACATTCCAGAGTGTGATTTCGAAATCTGTTTACCACAAATCTACAGTACATGCTGTCGTAGTTTGAAACACATAGTAACTTAGGTATGCTCCAGAACAAGGTTAAATTATTCAACACAGACAATCATTTCATTGGCATTCTACTGAAATTAGAAATTGAATGAAAGATTAAGGGAAACGCCTTGTTATTTGTCTGCAAAGGTTTTGTTACATACAACTTGTAGAAGTTGTGAACAGTTGTAATTAGGAGGTGTTGATGAGAAAATGGAATATTTCATTGTACAAAGCAATCAAAGGTGAATGATAATGTTAATCATTATGAATAAATTACATCATGATAATGCTTATCAGAAGTAAATAAGTTACATCATGATAATGTTAATCGAAAATGACATCAACCTTCCCTTTCATTAAAAGACATATCAGGACTTAAACGAAAAGCATTTCATTGGCTTGATTTGTCAGATCAGGCATGCGATCAATGAATTGTCTGTTCGATTTAAAACGGCGTTTGTTTTGAAAACCACTAAACTTTCTTTGCGCTGCTTAACACCAGTTCGGTCATTTTTGTAAATATTCAGAGTAAATCCAACATGCAAAAATTTCATCTTCAACTATGGGTTTTAAGGAAACACTTTGTATTATTCATCTTATGTTGGCCTTAGAGACCTTTATAAACTTGTAGTCGGTTTGCATGAAACTACCGGGTAGAAAACGTTTGGCTGTGTGACAATATCAGGCACCATATATAGTCCTGGCAACGGGATATGGAAGGTCAGTGTGATTAATAAAATGCAAAGCAGCCCATATCAGGCCAGACAATTTGAAAATGTCATGGCGATATTTCCGTAAATTAGGGTGTCATATTTTATGGATCGTTGGATTGGTAGTCTCTTCTGTTGAAACTGCAAAATGCTTCGCTTATCTAGAAATGTTTATTATAATAACTTGTAATCTAGAGAAACACAACAACAGAAGAGACTCTAGCCATATAAATTAAAAATATAAATGGATAGTTGTGGTATGATAACATTTTCTTGAATAATCAAGGGGTACGGGGACAAGTTGGCTAGTCAGAGAATTCGTATCGCCAAAGCTATTTACTTGCGGATGTTTACTATGATTCAAAAAATAGGTAATGCAGAAGATGAAACAGTGTCAAGTTGGGAAGAACATAGTCATTCTTATTACTTCACCGAACACTTAACAGTTATAACTAACATGTATTTAGATAATTTGTTCCATGAATTCAGTAACAACCCTGAAAGTATCAAAGTAAATTTTTGAAAATCTTTTGTTTTTAAATTTAACCTCACAATGGGAGAAGATTATTCTAACGAGGTGAGTGATGCTAAGGTTATGGGGATATATCATTATGAGGAGACTGGAGGATCAATCAATATAAGACTGATTTAGTCCAGTAGTTTTAAACAGCATTTCTACTTACTTTCATCGGTATGACCTTGACATTGCGCCTGGCAAACTACATGGAGATGATCTTTCCGCCATGTAAGGGGCTAAATTGGCTGGACCAAATACACAGAAAGTGCTCATACCAATGTTCTCATATACAGTGTTAAAACGGAAATGCCTACTTATGCGTTACACTGAAATGTACTGTCAAAGATTTGAAACACCTTCAGCCGAAAATCAAATATTTCATCTTTGTATAATTCGTAATCTGTCGGAGCGTTGTGTTTGTATTTTCCGACGCAATATTGAAATGGATAGTTCCCCGGGAATTCCCTCAGATGTTATCAATGTTTATTATGTTGTCAGGTAATGCCCCATTATTTGAGAGTTTAATGAAAATGGTTATCGTATTTTTGCATGTGTCAGTAAGCTCGCCATGAACATCAGGCATGAAATCTAACTTTACATGGTCAGCTGTAGGTCAGGAACAGGGCATATGGTCTGTTATTCACTTTATCAGTAGAGTTGTCATTTTCGCTTTTTCATGTATTCCTATTTCTCTCAGGAAGGCCACTCGGAAATGTTCTGTGCCCTGTTTATTAATCAATAGCTCTTGTATAGCACTACAATCCCTCTTTTCTTCGATACTGAGGTAATTTTTCATTTACACTTCGTTCCCAATGCTGGTTTTGTTTTCCTGAGGTTTCGTGCTATTTAGATGTCCGTTATGAAAACCAAGTAGTGTAGTCACGTTGACTTTGTAGGGTTGCCAGGTGAAATGTAGCAGAAAAATAAACACGCCCCTCATTGTCTGTATTATAAAATGGTTTTAAGCAGAGTCAAACACATAGCCTCTGATTTTAAGGCTATCTAGCATGACACGTGATCTCGACAAAGTTCAAAACACGATGGAGCCGATACCTCTGTATGATTTAAAAGGAGTGGTTTTGTCAAAATTTCATATTGTGATATATTGTTACAAAGTTGCGTTTCCGCTGGTACACAAATTGATATTCGTTCTGTAATTTGATGTTCTTCTAATCATATTACATTAGCAATAAATATCTTTTTTTTCTTTGTTTATTCTGCCATAAGAAGCAATTTGCTTGTTTCCCTACGCAATTTTAATTTAACACCTCAGGCTCTACGAAAGGTGGGATCAACTGAAACAAACTTTTATCAGTTGCGACTGCTTGATTAAGAACGACATCTATAGTATCAGTTATACCTGTTAAAAGTTGAAATCTGCTCAACGTTGGTATTTTGAATTCATGCGAATATTGAATAAGACATTTCCTGTTTCAGCTTTGTGATGTGTGCGTTTGAATTCCATCTCCATATATTGCGAAATTATCTTAATAAATTGCAATAAAACATAGAAGATGTGCATGGTACGAGTATAAGAAGGCATCGTTCAGTCCACCAGCCGTGATTTCGGAGATACATTCGTTCCACAGAAATCCTCTTACATAGATAACTTGGAGGAGTTTTAAAACAAGCTTATTTAAATATTCAACAATTTGCCTGTAAAATTCTATTAATTTGATTATTGTTGGTCATTGATAAACTGAACACATATCTTTTCGTTCAGCGAAGATGATGTAAGCAATGGCGT
>JAULCC010015901.1:0-15716 GCA_032358795.1 Nuttallia obscurata | reverse complement strand
GTATTTAGTGACTTCTCAGTCCGCACATATGTACATCTGTTCCTTTGAATCAATGTAAAATGTATGCATAGGCAACTCGTATGTCAACGTCTCGTGTAATATTTTGACTGAACTTTTCTGTTATATTATACCTATGCTGTAACATTATATATTTTAAAAACAAATCAAGTTAGATAATTTAACAGATTTACGCTTTATCCTAATACAATTCCCTCTTAGTTAGTTTTGCTTGTGTTACGATAATTCAAGTTAACTCTTATAAGTTCGGTCTATTTCTATCTATTATGACGTGTGTTTTTTATATTTTTATACAGATTCTTTATTGAATAAGAATTTGACAAAATGAACAAGAATAACATTTGTATACATTATAGTATGAAACGATTCGACTACACATAAGGATATGTGTTTGGTTTGTTTTATTTTAACAAAACTACGATGATAAATCGTATCACCATCATAAGAAATAATGGTTTAGGACTTTGTCGTTATGTGTTTGTATTATATTTACATGAGTGTTATTTTCTAACTAATATAATTGAATAACAAAAATTTGCATCGCTACAATCAAATGAGATTCTGTGAAGTTCAATTCTAATTGTTAAAGATATACTGTCTCATATACTCACTCCGTATAATTCAACAGTTTGAAGTATTGTATCATTATTGTTAGATATTTTATAAAACAGTTGATAAAAATTCAATATGTTTCGTGTTTCCGTTACTTCAGCTGCACTCATCTGTTCATTTCTCTTAACTGCTTAACTCTAACCTAAGCCTGCTGAAAAAAAAAAAACATGTCGTCTGCTGAAACTGTCATCTGCTTAGATTTTAAAATTCAGCGGATTCACTCATTTTTTTAGAAACAATTGCCCGAGTATCAAACAGCTGAAATCCGGATTTGACGTCGGGTTATTCGGCGTCTAATCTGGATTCAAGTTGTTTGCAAGTTCTATCACGGTCGCGCCTAGCAGGCTATGTATTGATATGTGTACCCATAGTTACGTCGTATCCGTGATCAATACGAATTCTGTAACGCTGAGCAATATAATTATGCATTTACGAAATGTTTTAAAAGCATCCGACAAATGAATATGCTACATGATTCAAAAGTGGCATATCTATGCACAAACCATTGCATTAAAGTTGGTAATTATTTGGAATTAAGTACTTAGTTCTTGTCCTTTTAATTAGCTCTATTCTGTCTCTGCTTTAATCATTGATTTATCGTAATTATGGTAATGGTATGCAATTAAGCCAACAGAATATGCAACCTGTATACGTTTAAGTACGCCGAAGCTGGTGTATTTCCTAATTTGAATATAACATGTGTATGACTTCATAAAATAAGTATGTTCCATTAGATATTTCTATCCAAATGTTTCTTTGTAGACATAAACATAGGACTATGAAGGATATTTGAGTTTGATTGTTTCGAAACAGAACATATCCTGTATCTCCATACTGAGAATTTCAGTCCATACTTTAAAAAATGAAACAAAATAAATTAAATAAAATGTATTTTTTGCAATAAAAACGAAGTCGACGACGAATACTATTTTGTTATAAAATATCCAGTGTGCACTGTGATAAGAAGAACAGATATCAAACAGTATTATATTACAATGACTTCACATGTTTAAATTTTTACAACTGCCTATTTCATCTAGTGTAAATGTTTCAAATATTTGTAAATACATTAAAGAAGCTTTCAAACATAGACGATCTTCACAAAAGGCATGATACTTCGATCATATCCTTGTTCAATTGCATCTTTCAGTTATTGTCTAGATATATTTATTTACATAGTTGGAATTGCTCATGCTACCATTGTAAAGCCACAATGCACGCACCCAAAAGGCTTGCAGGGCTCTGCTGTGATAAATGTTTCAAGTTGAAAAAAAGTTCAAATTCTGATTGAATGATTTCGACATTGGTTTGGCATTTAGGATTTCACAGAATGTTAAAATAATGTTGTCAGTTTCCATCATGTGAATAGATTAAACGAACATTTTACATGGATTCTCTGTTAATATCAACCCTGGCTTATAATTATAGTGTGTGGTACGCATAGTATCAGAAAATCTTTTAACTTTGTCAGTTATCACACTTTTATAAATGATTAAAGAAATAGAGATCAAATGTTTGTTATGGACCATGGTGGACATGGCAACAGGTTATTTATTTTTCCTTTCAAAAATGTTCATTTTCCACTATAAAATAGGTGAACTTCCGGCATCTAAATTTTCTAAAATGTCACTATATCGGTTTAAATTACAATCCTTTATATGTATATCATGAAAATTGAACACAATGACTAAATCTAAAATTATCTTAAATTTTATGTAACTCTTACATGTATCTGACTACTGTATACATGGCAGGGTCCGAGGGTTGACTGAAATACCCAATTTAGACACTTTTCAAGAGTGTAAAGCATCCATGCTGGAATAGGAAATTAATGGTTACAGAGAATCCATGTTAAAAATTCTAACACTCTTTCTTACAATCAGAATTAAATATCTGAAGGTGGCAAGATAACACTAGATGCATTTATCTATTTGTTTTTTGGACAAAATAATTTTTTTCGGAGAACTCATCCCTTAAATGCTAACTTTGTTATTTTTTGTAAACGGACATCTATTAAAAAAAACAGATGACAATATTCGCTTAAGAGCTGTCTTCCATTTCAAAAAAGTGACCAAAACGCTTGAAATAGGTACTAGACTTGGACAGTTTACCAATAAACAATAATGATCAACAATAATACTTAGGCAAACATTTGGTACTGGGATACGGATTCATGAAACCTAACGCTATTATTCACTAGATTGATGTTTATTGAGTACGATGTCCGCAGCACATGGATACACATTAACCGCCTGCATCTTTTGAGATCAGTCTACTTCCTATTCCGAGGTCTCCGTGGTCAAATGGCTCTGGTAATTGACTTACAATATCTCAGTCCTTCACTGCTGTGGGTTCCAATCTCGTTTTGGGCACAGCGGATTTAAGAAAGAAAGCATTCAAAGTGACTTGCGGTATGTCCGTGATACTACCCAGTCGGGCTCTGTGTCTCCGGGATCTTCCTCCACCTGCTCTGTGCTCGACGTGGCAATGTGACTGATATATTGTTTTAAAAATAGGAAATTTCTATGTTTTATGCCATTGTAAAAAACATGTATCTACTTGCTTATCGGAGAAAGCAGTATCTTATCATGTTAGAACCTGTAACTGACTCCATAGCTGTACTATAGTATCGAAATAAAACATGTTTAACCTTTTGCCTGCTAATGGCGACCGTGATAGAATTTTCGATTTGCTTAGATCCAGATTAGATACCTAGACGCTCGGCGTCTATTCAGGATTCAAGCTGTTTGACACTCGGCTAATTGTTTCTCCAAATATTGAGCGATTCTGTTGATTTTGAAAATCTTGGCAGACGGCAGTTAAACAGACAATAATTTATTTTGTTTCAGCGGGCTAAGGGTTAAAGGTTTCTTCGTCAATATATAGAGGAAATCTGATGAGTTTTCACCTTATATAAATTTTGAATAGACGAGTCCAAGAATCTTTATAACCGAGCCTCTGGACGAGCTTTATAAAGGTTCCAGGACGAGCCTTATACAATTTTATTTAAGGTGAAAGCGAATTTGATATTCTATTTATCAAAATATGACAATACAACAAGAGCTTAATAAGATTTTTCTTATTGATTTTGTGACTTCATCGATTCTTATAGGTAACGTGATGTTTGTATAAGAAAATATGTAATGATTATAGTACACCCAGAAATAAGCAATGTCATGTGATAAAGTCTTATTCGAACGTGTTACACGCACATATAACTGTTAAAAATGTCTCTTAATTAGAATCTTTAGTTTGAAATGAGAACAAGCGTTGAAAAGATTATCACGTGACATACGGCGTTACTCCGCATATGATAGCCAAGTGTTTATAATATTTCGTTGATGCTTAAACAAACACAGAACTTTAACTTTCCCATCTCTTACTTTAGATATCGATTTGCGCATGCGCTAGTTCGATTTGGATTAAGTCAAGTTGTTCGCTTGACATCAGTTCTAGGGGTTACACATTAGAATTAGGAGGACCAAAAGTATGACGAACAAAGCAATAAACCACCGAACTTCTCTAGATAAAAATCAATTGATATAGGTTGATGGCGGTAAATCTCAGCAGTGTAGTGAAACATGAAATTTCTGTACTTTAATCTTTAGCCTGCTACAGGCGACCGTGATAGAATTAACAAATGGTTTGGATCCAGATTAGACGCTGAGTAACTCGGCGTCTACTCAGGATCCAAACTATTTGTCACTCGACCAGTTGTTTCTCCAAATATTGGACGATTCTGTAAAATACTTGCATGAATTTCGTCGTAGATTCTTGTGACATATATAATTTTAAGACATTAGTTAAAATTTATGTATTCTAGGAAAATTATGTTGAATGCCCATGGCTTCCAGACGCATGTTTAAGTCGGTCATCTGTGTTCAAACCCAAGATATCCCTATAACAAGATGAACACCATATTCTCTAAACCGTTGCTCCCAAAATAGATGAAAACATTTTAGCCTTGTATAAAATGTATCAAACCGCCCGGTTAGCATGAGTGGTGGGGCGTCCGCTTCCGGTGCGGGAGGCCGCGGGTTCCATCCCCGTCAGGGTCATACCAAATACTTTAAAATGGCAGTAATGGCTTCCCTCCTTGACGCTCAGGATTTAGGGAAAGACTCGTATGTCGGTGTCAAGAAAAAGTGACCGGCCAGGATTCAGCCCCACGTGTATTAGTTCTATACTCTGGGCACGTTAAAGAACCATAGATCTCTACAGAAGAGTTCTGTGTATCCGCTTCCCTGTCTCTAACACGCCCATTGCCCTAGCTGGCAGAAGGTGATGTTAATCAAAACAAACAAACAAATGAAATGTATCGTTAAACCACTTTTCGAAACTTAATATTTGCAATAATGTTTTATTTAATTAAACAAACGTTATATAGGCTTCTGAGCGTAAATATGTGATATGAGGACTTCTAACTAAATCAGTGTTTTCCAGGAAATATTAACGAAAACAATATTTCTCAAGCTAATTATATTTTCCGACGAAATACAATTTCAATGTCGTTTAACATGATGGCAATAAGAATGTGTTTGTATATATGTAGTCGCTGTATTCACAAAGGTGATCTCTACATATGTTGGGCTAGTTTCGACACTTTTTGCTTTTCGAAGTGTTAGAGGTAAAAAATGTATGTTAATCAGAGATGATATGTATCTACACAGGTGAAAAAAAAACACGAGTGAATCAAGCATAATTCTTATAGAAATTAATGTGATGATTGGCATATTTATCGACCCTGTCTTTCTTGTTTACAACTATAAAGTTAAATAAAGAGCGGACAATTCGTATCAGATCGCCTAGGGAGGGCAGTAGGAGTGATCTGCCTTTTTCTGATGCCCGGCGGCCATCTGTAATTCATCTTCGACCTCCTACAATCCTTGTCTCTTTGCCGCACCTCCATTTGAAAAACCGACTGCACTTACTGTAAAAAAGACAAGAATATAGTTTAAATATGAAATTCCTACAACGTACAAAGACGTTTGTAAAGATATTACATTTAATACTCCATTTATGTATGTATTTACAATGACTCATTTTTTTGTTATTTTCTGACAATTTTAATGATATTAAAAGAGATATTCGTGCATATCACGCGCCGTTCTGTTGAGATAATAATGTTGAAACCAATAACAGTAACCGCAGCCGAGTTATATGACTACATTTGTACTTGAGATAATTTGCCTTCGTAACTTCTATTCATAAACACAATGTGAAATGATTTTAGGTCAAGTTCACTGTAGTCTTGAACTTGATCCAATGACCTAAACATCGATATATATATGTCATATAATTGTTATGCTCAACCTCTCTGGAAAGTTGAGGTTCGTGTTATAACTTGGAAAAGATTTATTTTACCGAAATACGGAAATTTTTCCGAAAATACGCGCATGCATACATCTTATTCAGCTATACTTTGAAAGGAACATGTAGCAAAATTACACATACACAGTTTCTGCTAATGAATGAAATTCACTGTACATCTTGGAAATTTGTATAAATTGTAATTTGTAGTTTTCAAATAATGTACGTTTATGCGCAAAATTGCTCATAAAGCTCAATGCCCGAGGCCATTAATAGTGTCAGTTGATATGTGCTAGTTACGTGCATTGCCTTTATCGTGTTTGAACAATTGCTCTCAATTGTTTGTTTTACTTTTTCAATTCAATAGTTTATACGAGTGCGCACTGTGCGTTATATTGCTGGAATCAATCGTGTTATGTATTACGAAAATTTGTTATATCAGTACGTCACCTCCAACCCATTCTACGACGTTTGTCCATGACTGGGTCATCTATATCCATGTCAACAGGAACCTCTAGTGCAAAGTCATCTGGAAGACAAATCAAAACGTGGATATTCTGAAACTATATTGTATTGGATCATGCTCTAAAAAGCTATAAACATGTATGATCCGATAAGATTACCAATAACTTTTAGCCATTCCCTTCTGTTATAAAGTTTTTTGTACGTTCTCAGTGCTTAAATATCAAAACTCGCTGCTCGGTATTTATAACAATACCTTTGAATATGGTACGAAACGTGTACTCATTCTGTGAAAACATTTACAAAAGAAAGAAAGGGAAAAAGTTGTCATGATTTTCAGAAAACACGTTTATTCATCAACCTTACATATGGGTTTGTGACTTGAGCTAGTCGAAAAGATTTCCTAATTAATTTCCTGTTATATTGTCCTTTATTGCTATAAGCTCGCGATACATTAAGACCTAAATAGAAAGTTGTTAATTATAAATGTAATGAAATGTCAGCTTTTTAAAGATTCTAATTTATTTTCTCCCGATTTTGTCTCGCTGAGTTCAGTTTTATAGCCTAAAGTTAACGTAATAATAAGCACACTGTGATAAAAAAATCTTTAAAAGAAATGCAAATTAAAACTTTCAGATATGTCTCAGTCTCGGAAGCGTGGTCGGCCAAAGGCCTTTAATCATTTAAATGTAAAATAAAGAATAAAAGCAAGATGCTAATGTGCAAAAATTACATCGATAGACGCAAAGGATACCCTGAATCAGTATGACCTTGGGTCAGTTGGATAAGGGGGATTCGAGGAAGATTGCATATAACTGTTTTCCCATTGACAAGAACTTATAATTCGCTAATAGCACTAGCTGTTCTAATGATGTGTTGATAGGGCCATAATACGACATTCTATTTAAATTTATTTCTGCCAACCATTGTCTTGCCCACTTGCTTCAAATTTACGACAAAAAGAGCTATACCGTACCTAGGTCGAAAAGATATGGGGCGTATGTGTTATCAGCTATTTGTAAGTAAGATATTTTTCATTAATTTGCTATACACGAGTTTGTTTATCTGAGCAAAAGAAGAAATGTTATAATCACAAAGGTAGACTTGGAAGAAGAGACGCACATCCGGGTCACCAAAATACAATATCTACCTCGCATAACGGATCGTAAAGCAAAATTAAATACGCTGCATATTAAATACTGACGAATATTCGCGTCGGATCTTCAGACTTGATTGGTGGAATCAGCGAGTGGCATGATAAAGATTAAGTGTAAAGAATTAAGTATCATACTGAAATATGTTTCCTGTTTTTCAGATTATCTGTCATACGCGATTTATCGTATCATACTATGGACATATCGAGTGTCAGTCTGCGAATTTGTTATGATAATTTTTTATTCTAAATCCTTTTTGCTCTAAATTCTTTGTGGCCTTAATAACAAAGTTCTATATGATCCCTGACAGACTTCAGTCAGTAATTTATATAGACACCATATATTGAACAGGACAAAATCTAGAGATTTCGTTAACGATAATCAATATAACAAGTTAAAAGTTAAAACTTTGAATTAAACAAACAACTTTAGTCGTATCTGATATGCTTGTTGGCGAATTTCGAATCTTTGCAAACAGTGTAGACATCACGTGGTATGATGCGTTTTCGGGCTTTAAGCAAGGCACTATTTTTGTAACTTAGTACTTGTTCACTCGTTATTTACAGATTGATTGTTAATCAAACTTCTATGAGCATATTGCGTTATAATACATCTGATATAGGTACGTTAAAACATATATTTAACGCCAATAAACACCTTTATCCGGCTTTTCGTAGCTTAGGATAACTCGACAGCACTGTAGACCTAACCAAACTCAAATAAGATACATTTGTAGCTAAGGTCAGGGTATACATCGCTTGCTGCTTTAACGAGAACAGCGTCTACCGAAAACACATATTGATAATTTCAATACTAATGCATATATTTCACCAACCACGTTGTATGTTATGATTATTCAGTAGATTTCAGCTGAGCTTGTTTGTGCAAAATATTCAGAACCTGAATTTTATAAATATAGTTACGTTATTTCAGTAAACTGCTGTGGAAGACATTTAGTTCAATGGTAGGGAATGCAAGGGAAGTAGAATCTGGATTTTTATACAGTTAGTTTAAACATATTTTATTTCCAATTAAAGAACAGAAATGGGGTCGGGCCACAAGTTCTAACAACATTAGTTATGGCCCTCCCCCTACAATCAAACAGATACAGTTGTAACAATGGCATAATTAATACTATCTATATAACTATTCAAAATAGTAAATACTAAGAATGGTATATACTAGGAATGATATACAGTCTTACATGGGGAAGAGAATTCCCGGATTTATGAAACGAGTTTTAACTCCCAATAAAAACTTACATATGGTTATAACAACTGTAAATATCATACACATGGCTATGGTGGTGAAATTGTACTTACCGCGTGTTGGATATGACTTTGTGACGTGGTAAAATGACATCAGTAGACAAAAAAGGAAACACCATCTTTGGGTAGAAAACATCTATAAAATATTGAAGCAATGTTAGTCTTGAGAAATTTTAAGGGTGTATATCACAATAAGTTCTAACGGATAGATTTCTTTTAAATTTTGCACATATCAAGATCAATCCTTTCCAAACAAAAGGGCATAAAGAAACATATGGGTCACCAGGGTTGTTCCGGGGTTATAACCCATTGTGTGACCCCCCACCCCCCACCGTAAATTTACTAATTGAGAATATTTTTTAAAGTAAGTGTTCTAACTGTTCAGATGCATAACTTACCTATTTTTATACACTATTTGTATTAAAATATAGTACTTAACTGTTGTAAAGCCCTAAATCTGTTTGAATTTTTTGTCCTTTAGAAGAAAAAAAGTTATTTACGACAAAATTCATGAAAAAGGTAGACAACCCGGCTATAAAATTGAAGAAAAGATTTTCATTAAACTTCATATATTTATACTGTATACAGTACTTAACGATATGAAAAGACAAAATGTGGGGTATCTAGGTTATTTTTTCACTTTACATCATCAAACTTCGAAAAGAACCCGAAAAAACGTTGTTTTGTTTTTGCCTTTCAGCAAGCGAACCTGTATAAAAGAAAGACTATGCCAAAACTTTTCATTCACAACCTTAAACTTTCTTTTCCTCTAAAAAAATCACAAAGGTTTTGTGAAAAATGTCTGTAAATACAATTAAACTCTAAAATTTAGTAGTGCAAGTTACCATTGTAACGTCTAAATCAAGAAACTCAAAGCCACCAAATCAAATCTAACATACAGTGCTGAAATATTCTACACTTATCAATAAAACAATAAACATAACATGAAAGTGCAAACCTATGAGATTGCCTACCTTATAGCACAGCATGGTTCATTATAACTTGCCTTTACTTGAAAATACAATACAAAATACACAACAACAACAAGAGAGCCCTGGAGGCGCTCACCTGTAGAATACAGACATTTTTTTACAAAAAAAAACAGGGGAGAAATTCCCCATATAAATCTTAAAATATCTTAGCTCAAGCTTTTATTTTTTCAGAGGATAAGATTAATGATTCCATCCAATGAACACTTATGTCATATTATTTGCAAATCTGGCCACTAATTTTAGAGAAGAAGTTTATTAAAGTTTTCACTAAATTTATATAAGGAAAACGAAATCCTCCATACATTGGTGGCCATGATTTTACAAATCAAAATTATTTAAACAATCTTTGCAGAGGGTCACTTTGAAACACTTCCGCAAAATAAATTTCAAATCTGGCCACTAGTTTGAAGTTTAAGACAGTTTAATTTTTCACTATATCCATAAAAGAAAACCTGACTCCGCCCCCTGACGGCCATGTTTTTTCACTGATCAGTATAAATTGAGCAATCTTTGTAGAGGGTCACCCAAAGAACACTTATGCCAAATTATTTTCAAATCTGGCCACTTGTTTTGGAGAAGAAGGTCTTTAAAGTTTTTTCCTCTCTGTTGCCATGGTAACCAGAGTTCCGCATGAAATCAAATTGTTTGAACAACTTTGAAAGAGGACCACCCAAAAAAATTTTTGTAAAGTTTTTTTTAAATTTGCCGAGCCGATTAGGAGAGCTAAAAATAAAAAAGAATAACTACTCTGTGAGAATAGCATTACAGCTGCACAGTACGATGCGCACAGACTATTGTGATATACACCTTTAAAGGCAAAATTGTTTTTGCTTTATATAAAGATGTAAATTCTGTGACTGAATTTTATTTATGCTTTACCTAACTTTGTCGGGGAGCATTATAGCCTCGATCTTGTCTGTCTGACCGAGACTGTTCATCCGTCTGTCTGTCTGTCACATAGTTTTTTTTATCAGGAGGAATATCAAACATTACTGAAATGATTCAATGTGACTAGCAATATTAATGAAGGGAACGACAATTATCAATGTATAGGTTACCGCCCGTGGTTACTAAAGTTTGTAGAATTTATATTTAAATATAAACAGTGTTACAGCACTTTGAATGTGAATCCTTCGGGAACCATTCATTGATTCAACCAATTTTCTTTTAAAAGAATATGGTGGATTTCTTAAAAGACTTTCACGGTCTAGAATATTTTGCTCTAGTAGGCGATATTATGGTAAAATTCATATCTAAATAAATTTACCATGGCATTGTGCTCTGTTAATGGCTTGTTGCTATAATTCATTTTTTTAAAGTAAAACATAATGTCCAGTTTACGTAGAATATAACTTATGTCAAATCCTTAGTAGGTGAGTGGGGTTGGGGGTGGTCATCTTAACAATAGCTTAATACTGCCTCTCTGACTCAGATGTTAAGGGATTTGAGTTCACCATCGCTTCTTCTCTATTGCAGTGTTGTGCTTTCGTATTCGACTATACACATATTTTAGGTGAGGAAGAGTTTACCCATATAGCTTCCGGAAAGTCGTATGAATAATTGATTGATTCTACGAAGGATTAACGCCCATTCAGAGCCCAGAAGGCAGCTACCAGCATTTGAGAGTAAGTTTTATACCCGTCTCCATGCTGGTGTCTTCAAGCCAATCGGGTGTGGACGATTGCAGAACGTCGCTGGTTCTGCGCAGGGATAACTTAACAGGTCTTTATGGCTGCACAGTAAAAAGCAGAAAAAGTCTTCATGTCACCTTACTGTATCGATGTGACACTTACTCCCAAATAAACAGACTCACAATAGATGGCGGACAGGAATGCTTAAAGAAAGACCTTTGCTGGTGTAAGTCTTCTGATTCATTTGTCCTCACCAAAAACATCTTATATCAGGATAACTATATCACGGAATACACTAATAAGTAACAAGAAAGACTTTGATAAGACTAGCGATAAACAGGGGTTAACCAGATTGTCAATATTGCTTTTAATTCTGAGGAAAACTTGAGGATGCGTCTATCGAGATCATGACATTTCTAATCAAATTTCCTTGTTGTGTTTTTTTCCCGCGTGCAAGTAATACAGGTCAGCAGCAAACAAAGCAGGCTTATAGTATTGGTAATCCGTTTATCCCTTAGCCTGCTATGGGCGATCGTGATAGAATTTGTCAACAGCTTGGATCTAGATTAGACGCCGAGTAACTCGGATCCAAGCTGTTTGACATTCGGCTAATTGTTTCTCCAAATATTGGGCGAAACCAATGAATTTTAAAATCCAGGCAGACGACAGCTTAAGCAGACGACAATTCTTCAGCAGGCTAAGGGTTAAATCAGAAACAACAGATGATCCTTCTGCACATTCGATACACTCAATTTTTAAAGAAGAGGAGATATAAAAGATTTACTGACGTTGATTGCAATCTCCGAGTGTATGATATTGAAATGAAGCTCTAATGTTGTTGGCGTATGATGATTCTTTAGTATTATCAACATTGCCATCTAAATGTATTTGCAGCGGTTGACAAGAAATGATTACAAAGAATTAGTACGACTACCACCGTGAGTTGTAGTGAAAACAAAACAGGGTTGAGTGTAAAAATTACTCTGTTTCTATAATGTATCAGAACAATATATTTATAATGTTTTAGAATGATGTTCTTATTAACATAATGGAATTATTTCCCGCATAAATCTCTAAAATATTGCTAGACAACCGAAAATATAGCATAATAACACACTACCGTGCTTGTTTAAATTGTGAACGCGGGAGTTAAAGTTATTGGATACAGAAAAGTCGAAAGAATTTTGTTTAGATCCACTGCCCTTTAATTATTAATGTTTAGTTTTGTAGTTAAATTTTAAAGTTTACTCTCGGCCGTTTCCATAACCCAAGGCAAATATGAAGAAAATACAGTACAATTTAGTGCGGGTGTGTCTGTAGATATATAGATGCATACAGGTTTCGAGTTTCTCTTTAAAACATTGATTCCAAATTGCACTACAAACATTTTATACATACGTCGGACGCGGACATTGCAATTTTAAACGCTGCTATCTCAGCAAATAAACTTGTGAATCGTACACCATCATGAAATATACAAGTTGTTCTTAAAATGAGTATTTTTAAAAAAAAAATGCATGTAGTTACTTCGGCTAATTAACAGGAGCAAACATGAACATACATCTTATTTGAGACAAACTGAAACCGTTTTGTTCAAACTTAAATGTATACATTCTAACCATATATTTTATATGCCATCGTCATTCACAAGTAATGAAGAAAATAATTAATGTTATTCGGAAACTGCATAGTTCTTTAATATTTATGTTAACATCGTGAATTAAAGTTTTGACACTTATATCCACGAATAGATTTATTTATAAATTCAATGCTATTTTTCAACAGCTGTTACTGAAACTCGTATCAAGTACATGTATATTGCTGAAGCATTGTTTTCATTTGCTTCTTTCAGATGCAGGTTACGGAAGTTCCTTGGCGAGCTTAATAACAGTTTCCGATACGAGTTGAAGAAATTTTTATATTAAATAAAATAAGTTCGGTTTGTGATAGGTAACACGTGTACTATAACAGAATATGACATGGGTATATTGAATAGAATACAAGGCGGGTCATGTGATAAATCATTATACGTTATAAAGACCATACGCAAATTTGGTATCAAGGGTTATCAAATAATCAAACACAAATGTTAATCACAATTTCACAGATAAATATTTGAACATTAGTTGTCAATTCATACAAATTTATTTAACGAGTTCATACGCTGATTTCTATGCGAACTTTGAAGAACAATATAAAACTTTCTTGAGCAAAAACAAAAAAGGTACGAAATGATAAAATTATATATTCATTTCATCAAATATCACAAATTATTGAATAAATATGCCAATCAAAATCGTTAAAACGGTCATTACGATAGTTTTATACATGGGTGTATGAAACTACGTTTTAAAAAATAATATTGATTGTAAATATTTATCTATCGAGAACGAAGCTGCAATAGAACATGGTTTCCTTTTCATAGAATGTGCTTCTGCAAAGCTTTTCAAAAGTATAAAAAAGTAAGATATTATTTGAAATATTACAGATCTTTATTTAAGATCAACATATACATTGAAATCAAGTGTTTGCATTTATAGCAGAACTTTAGTTAACGTATGCATTTTTACAAGGCACATTAAATACAATGTGATGTCGACAATCAGTTTAATGAAAATATACTTTTTTATAATTGATAATTTTACTTAATGAATATGAAAGCTTCAAGATAAAACAAACACTTACATTTTCCGATATGTCTTATCCAATCAGGAAGCTCTCACTCGTCCTCGAGTTGTGCCGTATCGGTCTATGTCTAGTGGAATTCACCAAAAATTGGCTTTTAAATACCATCACACAGCCTTGTGGTTGTCGTCATAAGGCAACCTTTTACTAATGTATCAAGTGTAAAACTCAAAAGGAACGAGACTTAAACGAGATTAAACCGAAATTAGAGCGAAACTAATACGCAATAAATGGAACTGGTACTCCAAGCAAGTTCAAAAAAAAACAAAAAACTTTTAATTTGATTTTAAGATTCAAATGTAACAAAGCATCCGCTGTTGGTGCGTGAGGCCGCGAGTTCTCAACGTGTGTAAAGAAAGTCTTAATTTAACAAAGTAAATGCGTAAACTCTTAGGTACTATATCTAGATAATGTACATAATCCATAGGTTTTAAATACTCTATACATGTATAACACTATTACTACTAATAGTTCCATAACATTCTTGTTTAAAAGTATTCATTAACCTACACTGGAATTTGTTCAGAAATGTATAAACATGTGCAGCATTTGGGTTAGTAAATACATTTGCAAACCCGTATTCATTTAACAACTTTTTAACATTAGAAATCCAGTTTACATAACCATTATAACACATGTCGATAGCTTGGTTCTACACTGATTTCATAATGATATCATCACTATTATGAATTTTAAACCAGTATTTCAGTATTCTAACATACCATTTTTTGTATAAAGGATATCTTCCAAATTCTATATATACTGCAGCATTACAGTTTAACCTGTGAAAATCGCTTACAAAATTTTAATGAATATGTTCTATTTCTTTTGACTTCGTAAAACTCCATATTTCACATGCGTAATTTAGTATCGAACCAACAAACGCATCAAATAAAAGACAAAATATTTTAGGCTTAAAATCAAATTCTTTTGCATTTATATTATAAGGTATGCATTTCATTGAGGGCTTTTCCAACCAAATGCTCTTGATTTGACGTTTAACTTCTAGTGTAGTTTATTACATGTCTTTAAAAATAATTAAACCATTATTTTAGTTTTAGAAGTATTGACTTTAAGACCGTATATATTATGCGATCCTTTGGTACGTATCGTGTATAGTGCTGCTGTGGGGAGGTTGATCTGTAACTGTCGATACAAAGTTTTATACAGAGCCTCAGTAAGTCATGCCGACAAAGACCTAATTGATTGAAAAAATATCGTATTACAAAGACGCTTTACCTAATAAAACTTATTTCCCACCAGCGTTTTCCGAACAGCTCCACGTGGTGTAAGCAAACGAGCTTTCCGCGCTCATGCAAAACGCCTGCAGATATGTCATATTTTAATTTTATAGTCGGTCTAAAGTCCCACAAGGCAATGCGAATAAGTCGCAAAGAATACGTTTTGACCTAGTTGTCATCAGTTATTGCGCATGCGCGAGGAAATGGTCGTTTGAATTTTAGCTATGATGAGAAAAATCTTTTTTACGAAATTAAATAATACTTGGATTGGTTTAAACATATTTTTATTTCAGAAAGGTACAACATAGAATATTACACATAAGTAATGGATTGAAACGGAAGA
>JAULCC010015790.1:0-15719 GCA_032358795.1 Nuttallia obscurata | reverse complement strand
ATTAGTTATTCCTAAACAGTGTAGCAAAATGGTAGATATTAAACATAATGTAATCATGTACAACTTCGAGCTAAATTGCGGAAAGGAAGGAAGTAGCCTTTTTTCTTTAATTTTCTTCGAATTCTTAAATAAAGTAGGGGGGGGGGTTTCGGGAGGGGCAGGTCTCTTTAAATCTGGTGGAGATTTGCCTTATGTATCTGTGATCTAAATGTGATCAATGAATATGAAACTCAATATGATCATAATAACAGTTTCTTAACCGGTTGTTGTACTGGATTCTCCTACTAGAAAAGATAAAAGCACGAATTATTAATGCGATGTTTCAGCCTGTATTAGTAGGGAATACCAGTATCAGTATTGTTTGGTTTGAAGATCAAACATATGATTCCCTTATGGGTTATCGATGTCTTACCACAGAATAACATAATTAAAACAGTACATACATTTTTTCACTTTTGCTTAGGAACGAGAATACATTGATGTTCTGCATAGTTGTGCAAATTATGAGTCGGTCATTGGGGAAACATATTTTGACTACTTCTCAAAAGATAACCTACTAAGCTCATATTTGATGAACACAAAGATGTGTATTGCTCTTATTACATAGTTGTAAGACACAGGAAAAATCGGAACATTGGTATTTTGTTGTCGATTTCATTTAACTGGATGGTATTTGATTCACATGTTCTTAACTGGATGCAACATCCTAATCACTTTTGAAGTATTTGGGAATGTCAGCGTGTTACATGCCTTTGGTACGAAATACTTATAATGCAAAATTCAAGTTAGTATCTTAGAATTTCAATCTTTTACTTGAATGCTCAAGACAATATTTTGTATTTTATAAATAGTACCCATATACATAAGAACACAATCCTATCTATTTCATCTAAGTTAAAGGAGTGGAAACGGCTGTTCCTTTAAAAAGACCCGTGGCGGTGTTCATGATGTGACTTCAAGTACTATTCATTAGGTAAGTATCCCCAAAGGGCAAAATCCACATGTGATTTCTAACAGATCAGATAGTACAAATAATTATGTTACCTTTCCTAATCAGGCCCCTTGGGATGATCTTGATTAGCTTACCATTTTATCTGATACCTCAACTAAACAACAGAAAACGTATCATGCAATAATGCCAACGTTGAATGCCTTTAGATGTCAGGATAATTGTTTGAATTATAACAATGATATCTTGAATTTCCAAAATAATTTCTTGCAATTTTCAGATATAGCTTAAATGTCAACAAAATATCTTGAATCATCAAGATGCTATTTTGAATTTTCAAGACATAATCTTGAATATTCAAATCAGAAAAAAAACATGAAGTGGCACGATTTGTCTTCTGACTTTGGTCTGTAAATGAAGACTTTATCGGTGACATAGAATTCAATTTTCAACTTGAAAGATTTTCCCACAGAGAAATAAAATTTTATCAAGAAATATGGTTATCAGATTAAAACGGTTACAGACATCCGCATTTAATCACACGCCATTTTGTTGTGAATAGAAATTAGCCCTCTTATAAAACAACAATTCAAGACGCAGCTGTAAGCAAGTATGACTTCTAACATTATGATATGCAACGGTGGATATCTGGAACTTCATTTCATCGATCTCCAGTTCTTCTTTGATATTACCATATATTTTAGGCAAATTAATCTTTATACGTAACGTTTGTACTCTAGTGATTTTATGGTTTTAAAACACGAACGACGTTTTGCATGTATTGAGTAACGATTCGGTATAAAATGTAACAACGTTTTATAATAATTTATGTTAGTTATAAGAAGAAATGAAATACAATTAGTCAATAATAGTTAATTTATACCTTATACTTTTTTGTACATGTGTATTATACTAATACTGATTATGTTTTCTAAATCTGGTAATTCACAATGTCGCCGGTCTATACATGAAAGCACATATATCCAATGAAGATAATGACCACAGCATCAACGTTAAGTGTCAATAAAGAATTATGATCCAACTTGTTAAAATCAATGACTGATATTTAAGACGTTTACAAAAATCCATAGACCGAGTGCACGTGAAGTATGTATATGTTGATAAAGACCAGGAACATTTCCAGATCTATTGGACATTTTGAAATATTCAATGAATACACAAGCAACTATAATTACAAAATTCACTGCTGCTTAAATGATTACACAAATGTGGGTAATAATAAAATTTCGGTAATTAAAACAATCTTAAATTTATTCATGATTACTAACAAAATTGGAGTTGTATTTAATTGATTTATTTCAAATTCAACGACATGCAATACCGAGCTTTTCACCGCTGCCGGATTTGGTATATTCTGTCCAGCTAAGGTCCCTATCTCTTTCATTTGTGGAATCTATTAAGCTAGCTTGAGGAAGGTTGGTAATACTTAACAGGGATGCTTCGGGGTTTGGTCCACTATGAAAATCTAGAAAAGTAATCAAATGACCGAACTTAGTTGATGCGACCTAAAAACCTAAGAAAGAGTTTTGTATTTGTGGGAATTGTTTATGTTCTCCTCAAAGATATATATTGCATCAAATAAATCTGCTTTTTATTATATAAAAAATGAAAAAAGCAACTTAAGGAGCATCTCGGCTATCGCAAATTTATACAGCTTTATTATAATATATATTATATTAATATTATATTAATAACAATTAATAACTGAATAACAACATAATGTGTGTATGCTAACGAATATCTCAATTTACCTGTCATACTTCCTTTTACTTGTCGGTGTACATACACTTTTTCAATAGGTTAAGTTTCAGATATACAAAACTCTTATACAGGCTCACATTCCTGTGCCGTGATAATATCAGAAGAGGTATTATGAAATGATGATGGAACAGCGAGTAATCGATTGCAGTTACATGCTAAGCATATGAAAAATATACCACTCAACCAACACACGGCAATATTTGTAATTATCCTGTTCAAATACGTTAAAAAGCTTATTTGGATACAGTTAAACCTCTCTGTACTTTCAAAGTTCCATAAGTTACCTGATATTTATGCATGTCGATCGAAAATACACATATCATTTAAATTGGCAATATTGAGTATCAAACAGTGTTAATACAAAAAGTTCATTTATTTTTTGTTCAGCGTTTTTACACAGTCAGTTTTCGATTAATAATTTCAAGTACATTCTTACTTAAAGTATTAACCAGATAAAAAAAGACTCAAAAAATAACTCAAATAATCTGTGTCAGGAAATTATCTTATGATTTTATAAATTTGTTTTTTGCTTAACGCGGTAGTCTCGCTTAAGTGACGTATATTTTGACAAAGGTAAATAATGCAATGTTTTGTCAAAAAAATGTTGGAATTATACAAACTGGCAAGTGTTGTCTAAACACCATCTCGGTAAACATTTTAGCGGTCTTAGTTAACACAGACTCACATATAAACTGAACCTATACACACTTTGCTTCGGTCTACTTTGATGAAGTAGTTGTTTCAGAGAAGAAATCCAGTCGAGCTGTCGTTTCTTTCTTCGTTTTCAGTTCTATTGCAGATGCTAATATCTCCGTTCCTCCAAAGGTCATTGAAACCGACACTGATCTATTCTTTCCGCCTGTTGTATCTGGCATATCAATTTTCAGTGCACCAATATAAATACAGCTTTTATCTGTGACTAACATTGGATCTTTTTCTGTAGATTTGTAGAATCTAGCTGATATTGAGGTTTGATGAGCCAGTAATGGGTGATACACTTGTGCTCTTTGTTGCTCACCGAGTTTCAAGTCATCGCCTAGCCTAACATGAATGTCAAATGCATCTTTACATAACAACACCCCGTTGACAACGTTTAACTTACTGCGGGGATGCCTTTCCGTCTTAAACGGTATGTTTGTAGCCTTGCCGTAAGAATATTTTGCCTTTCGTGATAAAATTTTCAGAGGGTCATGTCCATAAATCACTGCACCTTTAACAATTGTAAGCATAGGCTCAGCAGGAACGATGATTTCCAGCTCTGGAAAACTAGTTTTGATGGTTTCCTGAAGTGTTAGTGCTTCTGAAAAGCCGCCTACAAGAATGATTTTGTTTAGATGTTTGCAAGACTCCTGTTTAAGTATAGTTTCCACATGTTGTACGATTTCCTTACATATATCTCTGAAAAAAGTCTCCATCACATCTATATCCAGTAAAAGTTTATCGCGCTTAAGTTTAACATCATCAGCGAACCTGCTCTTCATAATTGCTTCTTGAAGTGACTTTCCTTTCAGCTTTTTATGTACTTCTCCTATTGAGGCGGGTAGTTTTATTGCCTCCCATCGAAAGCCTGAACACGGCTGCCTTTTTTTGACTTCAAACGCTCGATACAAATCGACCAGATCCTCGTGATGATCTTCTGAAAATTGATCAAATACATCTTGTCCTGCAAAAACATGACATGTAGTAAAGTTTATTTTTATTGTAACTAGACAAACAGATGACAACAGAATGAATGTCACACATTATTTGTTTTACGCAAATTCTGTATGTACTGATTTTATTACGGAATACCTATCTACACAACGTACACCCCATTGTGTAAAATTACTTTATTTCTAAACTTTCATGGACCAGTAATGTGATAGTTTCGCAAATTGCAATTAGTGTATCTTTATACAACATTCAGTTTATAAACCGAATTCAAAAACATAAGTTTGCCTTAAAAAATGTAGACACACATATATATGTATAACATCATTAGCCATATCTGAGATTTAACCTTGTAACGTTAGATTCGCAATTTTCGTCGTTTTTCGAATGCCACCATGCCCTTGCAATTTTATACGTCTTCATGTTTATAAACATCGAGCTTGATCATGTGCCATTTTCCGGTACGTGTTTGTCGAAGCAACTTCTAGACGGAAATTCTAAGAAATATTTGACACTTTTTTCTTATGTTTAGAAGTCTGATAGATAGTGTTCTATATCATACAAAACTGATGAAAATAATTAACTTTTACGAAAAATAATTGTACTCACAACTTCGTTTACTTGATTCTCACATAACTTACCACACCATTACACAGTGTAACATTGCGATTTGCTTGCATATTAATTGGAAAAGATTTAGTATACTTCTGTTGATTTCAAAGTTTTAATCGTTTGTTCAGAGTAGTTAAAACCAAAATTCTCAGTCGCCATACACAAAATAACTACACGACCATCGTAACGATTCGATGTATTCCACAAAAACAACAAGGTAATCAGAATGGGGTTGATACGTCGATGACGAAGAAACAACCGCGATTCATCAATACATTTTAGTTTTCTTTCAGATATAGTAATTATTGGTTGAAACATTGTTTTGAATCAGGCTGCGTTCATATATAAATCTGACAAAAGCAGAGGCGGCAAATGACAACAGGATGTAAGAGTTGCTTACTCGCGATCATTATGTCACTCGTATGTCATTGCTTTAAATGAAATTTGTTTACTGACCATGAAATAACTGAACATAAAATTATAAAAAATATAACATCAGAATGACATTATATATGTAGTTTGAGTGTATGTAACATTTTGAAAACGACCATAATGCCTTATGCCTTTTTAAAAAAAATATTTTCAGATCTAAGTTTCGCTGCTCCCATAGTGTTTTGTCTTTTAGTTTAATATTGCTCTGCTTAATTACCAATTACAATTTGCCTTCAAGTTAACCCTTAAAATACAAAAAAACGTTATAGATATTTTACTGTTCTATACATACCTATAATTTCAGTTATAAGTCGAATAAAAGCGTCATCGACTTGTGTGCCTCCCCATGGGCCACCGCTAGCCCAGTGTTTCTCCCACAATGTGCGTCTGTCCATCACTTGGTGTACGATGATATCTACTGTACCTCCTATTTTGGAAAATAGAAACACAAGAGGCGGTTTTACGAAGTGTCGTACCTAAACCTTTGTCTAATCGTTTTTTTCACTGTTAACCTTAAAGTGTGTATTTCCACAAAAGATATTTCAGACGAATTTCTAAAAAAAAAGGTTATTTCTTTCTATATCATATCAATATAATTATTATTACAGTGCATTTTAAACTTACAATATTTGTCTTAGCCTTCGATTTTTTTTATAATTTGTAATTGTTGTTCGCTTTAAAAACCTGTAAGCAAAGACGGCATATGTCTGTAGATGGCAAACTTGGAAATTTCATCTGTTAAATTTACATTGTTTAGATATTGTTCCAGTATTCATTGACCTGTTGAAGCAGGCATTTGACGTAACGAATCGGAATACAAACAAAGGAGAATGTGTGGTTTTCTTTAGTTTGATTTGGGTTTATACCAGTTATGTGACGATGAAACCAACCCATGATTTCTTCAGATGACCTGAATATGATATATACAACAACACCTGCGTATCCCATGTCGCGTAAATTCCAATGTCAGACTGTTGGAGAGTAGGCTTTAATTTGAAATGATGCTTCTTGACCCATATTGTATACTGGCAAAATAATATTTTGTTTATTTTAACATTGAAAAGCTAATATTAACTAGTACTGAATGTGATTGATACCCGCCTTCACCTCATTTGACTGAAAGCGGTATTCATTCTATTTCAAGTTATGTTCCTGAAACAGATAGCAACATAGAGCAATAACTCATTCACAGGTACACAAATGGACTTATGGTTCTACCACTCATTGTGTTTAACCGTTGTATGAAGTTGTGTTAAAGTCTAGTGATAAATTATCAAGTTATGCTACAGACAAGAAAAGGGAACAAAGGAAACTCACTAGGTAAACAATTAAAACATGGTTAACTTTCGTGTATTCTGAACTTGTTTTGCTTGACCACTGTATGAAGTTATTTTGCATTCCATTCAATAAGGTTTCAAGTTATACTTTGGACAAGAAAAAGTAACAAAGGGCATTAACTCTATAATAAGTAAATATATACTTATTATTGTATAATGCTTTTTCTCTCGTTGTGTTTGACCTTTTCAGAAGTTATATTGAATTTCAAGTTATGCTCTAGACACGAAAACGAAACAAAGAACAACAACTCTTTAATAAGTCAAGATATGGTTTGTGCACAGTGCACTTCCTTTTGTTGCGTTTGACCATTGTTTGAAGTTGTATGGAATTTCATTCATTAGGTTTCAAGTTCTGGACAAGAAAATCTTACAGAGAATACTAACTCTGTTATTGGTTAAGATAGAGTTACGGTTCTTGTGCGGGACACACCTTCATGTTATTGGTAATAATATTGTCAAGTTTAAAAAACGATAGTTAACCCATGTGGGAGCTATGGACCTAACATGCCTGTGCAGAAGATTGCACATTGACATCTGACAATTAAGCAGCCGGACGAAGTGATTCCAGTATCCCCAAATTACTTGTGGGCATGAAAATCCTTATTGTTGCAATATTTCCATACGGTTTTGTTGGTCGAAGTATATAGTATCTAATTTACTAATTTAACCATCAAACCTCCAGCATCAATAACCATGTACTTCGTTCCCTCTGGTAGCTTTACCGCTGGTTTATCGCTACTGACGTCAATGTTTGTCACATCCGGCATAGTTAGGCAGTATAATGATGCTGCTTCAGGTTCTAGAGCAAGGGTTAATTTGTCTGACTTTATTCCAGTCTGAAAAAACCAAGACTAACAAGTACGACTTATGATAGGGATACATTAATCTCATTGTAAATACTTACCCGGACTAAAATACAAAAATACAGTCATGAAGTCATGTTGTTTACAACAGTTTTAGTAAAGATCTATTGTTTCTGAAAACGCAGACATGAACTGGCAAATATGTTGTCGAGCTGAGAACTCAATGAAGAAAATTAAAAGTTGTCTTTAAAGTTTTTACGTGTTATTAGTTTATATTTATAGACCCCTTTAAAAGTTTAATTGGAACACTAAGACATGCAAATACATAATGAGGACATACACTGTATATTTATACAATTAAAAGTATCAACATGTCAATGTTCATTCTCTAAACTTCTCTAAATTAGATTTTCTAAAATATTGACATGTTAAAATACGTTATTTATCTTTTTAAATACTACCACACGTCAACTTGTGCATTTCCCCATGGATAGACTGTAAATACCAAAATATGTGTAAACATATGACATCCTGTTAAAATGATGGCTTTTGCTGCAACGTCCCATCAACATATAACTTACCTTTTCTGCGGCTTCACGCATAAACTGCTTAGCTGCATCGGTCCAAATTGCCGGTACTGTAAGAACCCACTGAATGTCGTCGTTTCGTATATTGTCACCCCTGATTTAACACGAAACTATATTATTTTGCACGGGAAGATGGTACTCGTTTTAGATTTTTTGCATTGAAAATAACTAAGTAGAATGTCTCAAAAAAGTATGTGGGAACTGTTATTATCGATTTCATTTTTTGTCTATTCATTAATGATATACATGTTGTAGATAGTTTTAATTGCATGGGTTGACAGAAAAAGATCTTAATTTATTGAACCTATATCTAAAACTGTTTGCTAATAATGTTGATTTTATTTACAACATATCCTAACAGATCAAGACCAACTTGGCAATATTAATAGTTATTCTGATAAGTGATGGTTGCAAATCAATGCATCATAAACAAAAGTTTGGATTTTAGAAAAGCGTAAACGTGTATTTATGGAGAAAAACTTGATATTTTAGAACAGTTTTCTGATTTTATTATACAGGTAGTTTTACAAAAGCTTTTAAGGCGATAAAAGACGAAGCTTTTAGAGCAAATTACAAGTTGTTGTCTTTGTTTGATAGGGTAAATATCGATGTTAAAAACAAAATTTAATTTGGTTAACATGCTTGATATCCCCATTTAATTGTATTGGTAAGAGGTGTGGTTATGGAAGTTGATAAATTACATATCAAATTCTTATAATGTATCCTTCGTGTTAAACAACGAACTCCAACGTATGCTTTTTAATGCGAAGTAGGTGGATTTCTATAATCTTTCATAAACAAATAAAGAGCTGTTAAATTTTAATAAAAAATCATAATCAGCGATATGTCGTCTTTGTTTAATGTTTGTCAAGACCAGTGTTACAACTAGCTTGCAACTGTTGGGCTAAATGTAGTGATTCTGTTATAGACCAAGTGGGTTTAGATAACATACGCCGACCATTCGATAACACTAAAATCTATGTTCCAGTGCTTAACAGAAGGTAGAGTGCTTATTCTGTTCAAAAGTTAAGTGCAAACATTAATGCATTACTTAAGCTAGATAAATACATCTAAACAATGTTTTGAATTTCAAATTTGTCCGTATATTATCGTTAATAAATGATTTACGTGAACTCTTCAGATGTCTAAGATTATGTTGTTACAGCAAATAATGGAAGCTGGACGACATTGCAGAACGGAAAGAGAAAATACAATTTGCAAAATATGAACTCAAAATGTTAAATAAATATCAGTTTACATTATGCTTCAGTGGATATTCAGATTTACGTAAGAATTATTTCAGAAAAACTAATTTGTCATTTGAAATATCATGTCCTCAAAACACAAAACAAAAACAGTTTCATTAGTTATATTAAACTACATTTAAGCATCTCCGATGTCTCCTCGTTAAAGTATCCTTAAAGAACTAAAGCGGTTACTTAACTTGCTTTTAAAATCCTTATTACAATTATGTATTATATGTGAAAGATGTTGACTTGTATAGTCTTTGTCATATTTCATTCTTATTATAAATGGTCAAAGGCAATCATTTGCTGATTTATGTCAATAAATTGTTAAATATGGCACTTACATTGTATTGTTTGTATAGGATGTAGACAGCTTATATCAGCAGAAACATGCTTAACATTTATCAACATTTCTTTTCAATCGATGGCTAATATAAATTTAATCGAAACTAAACATACATGCTATCTAAGGTATATTGCTTTCAGATAAAAAACAACATAATTTCTTTGGGCAGGACGGAATATCAACTAAGGAAGATAGATAAAATCATGCATTATAAGTATTGTTACCTTTTGTTCATTGTTGCCATGAAATGTCTTTTCAGACACTGTATATATATTGTAAACACCGTCATGGCTTCTATACACTTTCCATGGCCGAGTTCTATCTTCCTATCTCTGTTCAGGCCCTGGAATATTAGCATATTTAACATTATATATGCTGGAAACAAGCTGCTTTGAATTACTAAACGTCTAAACGCAGATTGGACTTTTGAGAACAACTTTATCTGGTTCTACAATAAATGTCGATATACATTTGCACACATTGAAATCCCCTACAAGTATAAAACCTGAACAGCCAACAAGTCAAAACTGAAAATTGAAAAGCTAATTCAACACTTCAGTATTTAATTTAACATTGTTATCTATAAAGTGTTAGGGTACGTGTACAAAACGTCTCGCTGGTTTGATTACAATGGGGATAATTTCGCGGTGTACGCTGAAACAAGACATATTCTATGAGCTGATCCTACTGAGTCTACCAAATACACATGGATATTAACTGATACAATTTCATAATACCGGAAAAATCGTTACAATGTGTTGTGAAAATCCGATAGCTGTTTTCCTTTCGACGACATTTTGTTGACCATTAATGTGCAAATGCGCAAATATATTGCACAGTTCATGAAGCTAATAAAGGAAAGACAAATTGTGTTACATGAACTTATCACTGATGGATGTTTCAATCAAGGAGTAATAATTATTTTCCATACAATTTCTGCTAAAGAATGGCAACGTAATCTCAAAAGATAAACCAACTTAATCCATAACACTTTTCAACATTAATAAAGGAACATCTAACAAAATAGATATTAATAAAAATGGCATGGTTACCGTTGATGCTGTTTGATTGTACAAGTCCATCTTAAAGCGTCTTATGAGAAAGTAGTTCTGGTGAATTTCTTCCTCAACCAAAATTGAGTATTTGTTTTCAGCATCGTACCCGAATCCCTCCTCCACAAAATCCTTCAGACATTCGTCCCACCGCAATAATAAAACAGTTGGGGTTTTTAACGACACCAGTTCATTCGTTCCTGACATCCATGTTGCATTACATACTATTTTCGTCGGATCTTTTAGATAGTCGTGTCTGAAGGAGTACGCATATCCAGAATATGTAGTTCCTATATCTAAGGCAACGACAACCAAGTGTTGACCTTTTGTATGTGTTTCATCTGTTTTACACGTGGCCATACCTTTTGGTAGGATCTTTTACATAATCAACCTAATAAATCAAAATTGGATACATGAAAACGAGACATAAGTCTGTATCTCTTACCATTAATATCATATTATCTTTGTGAATAACATTTGTGTTGTTTGTAGTGAGGCACGTTTGTCAGAAGTTTTATAAGACATAATTTACTCTTCCAGCAAAGATATGCAATTTAGGTATAAAGTTATATTACATAAACATAGCACACATTGAAGGCATACGCTTTGTTTTTAAAAAAATTCTAAATATGCTCCTGCAAAATCGATCAATATTCTTATATATAATACTTAACGTAAACTATGTTCTGACATGCCATAACTTATGTCTGAATGTAGTTGTACTGTAGTAAACAACGATTTTATCTTCGTCCATTTCTACATGTCTGATAAATCTTTGTTTGTCTTATCTCTTTTAATCAAATAGCGATAGCAAGACAAACACACGGTTACATCACGCGCTAAGGAGTTTATCTGATAGTATTCGAATGACATTAATCGTGCAAACATTTGAAGCATATAGAGATAAATGATGACCAGATTTATGTAGCACAGACTTGTTAGCTGTTCGTTTCCTTCAATGTAGATTATTGTCAATGAAATATTCTAACTAATGAAAATCTCACATCTTGGATTGGCAAGTAATTGGCATTTTGTCTACTTAACTAAATGGTTTCTTCATGTTTGGTTAGTGCCTGTGCCACTCAATATAACAAAAAGTCGATAATATACTCCTGCGCGTTTTACTTGTTTTAAAAAGTTGTCTTGCTCCAACAATCAGTATATAAACAACACAATTTCATTTGTCCCATATGGTAAACATACAATTTTACACTGACAATTCATTCAAACAGTGAACTGTTAGCAGACGTTACGGCAATGACATGCACTTGTGCGAGATTTGCGAAGGACAGCTTCAGCGAAATCGAACAATGTTGTTCTGTAGTAAGATATTTTTAAACTGCTATTTAGCATAAGTATCCATATACTACCGCATTCATTACCAGCGAAGTTGATTGGCATCTTTATTATAATTTAACAAGGCACATAGGTTCATACACTTGATCCTTATATGTGACTTTTCTGCAAAACCTGAGATTACCAAATTCTTAGACAGCTCATGTTGTAAGCATGTGGCTAAATTACCAAGAGCTACCTTTTGTGATATCTACTCATATTGGTATAACATTTAATGCACTTTTGTTTTGCCATTGCATTATAACAAATGGTGCATGTCTGGGAAATTATGTCACTTTACAACATACTTTCGAAGCCGCATCATTTGTGACACTTTAGACATACTCGCATAAACAACATTTACTCTCTTGCCATACCCGAAGAAATACTTGAATACTCTATCAGCACCCAACACAGAACGTGATGATTATAAAACCTCGTCCATAACTTCAATAAATAACTAAAGTAGCATACATTCAGTGATGATCGTTGGGATAATTTTAGTGACCTGCGAAAAGCCTGGAATGTAATAAAAGATAGACCTATTGTTGCATATTTTAATATTGATAGCGTTATTAAAGTAATAGCTGATTTTAAAACAGATGATCTGACAAATATTGACAATTCTTTAAATGATACTACTTTTTTCAGCATTCAAGGTATACAGGGCGGATAAACGTGATCGCACAGCTAATGGTGGCGGGACAACACCAAATGTACGAGCAAATCTTCCCCTAAAACGGTAAATACCGTGAATCTGAGTAGGTCGAGTTAATAGGCTATATCAAAGGAAAATGGTGTATGCTATGATCAAAAATGACTATCATCAACCATTGTTAAATAACTTTAACTTTAAAATTTATATATAAACATATATGACCGAATATTTGTCAATATTTATAATACTGTTTGCGTAGGAAATCTGAGTTATGTCCTATGCAGAAACTCTTGTACAGTATATGTGCCAGTTTTATTCTTGAAAATATCAATCATTAGAAACCGTACAGGTCGTCAGATTTTAAATAAATATTAACAGATTCATGCATTCAACGATTTTCGCCATCCTGCTAAATGATGCACTTGGAAACATTTCCGGAATATAATGAACCTGCGAACTATCGACGATCGAGAAAACACATCGCGATTTAGTGACACATTTTAGCTCTGTTCTACTTTGACTGTATGAAACAAATTATAGAAATAATTTATAAAATAACAGTCAGTTGAGCATTGTTGTTAAATGTTTCATAAAACATTTATCTTCTACACCCAATTAATCCCGATACATAGTAACCCTACATGTTCATTTACATCCTTTATGGCAAGATGTTTCCACTTTGAGTTTGACTGAAAGAAAGTCTATGTCAGATGTGCCTGCGAAAAGATAAACTTTTTTTTAAATATTTGAGTCCGTCTTGATCCAATAGCACTTTACACGAGCAATTATAAAGTATTTTCAAATTCAAGTTTTCGACCTTTATGTTTGCAGTTATAAAATAAATAAGCTCTCAGCACAGCTTAGTTACAACAACCGACTTATCTGTTGATAAATAAACTTATTCAAAGACAATAGTTTGCATGTACGATAATAATACGTCGGCACCTTTTGTCCATCGTATATTGAGGCGTAACTCCCAAAACATACAAATAACTGTTGCTGAGATATGGAATTATGTACAAAACGTTACAAAGAATGTTATTTAACAGGTATTAGCACCAACAATGTGATTAATTTTCGCTGGAAAATATTTTTTCAGGCTCATATAAATGTCTTGTTAATGTGTTCTATAGCAATTCCCAACTAGTTCATATTTTTGCAATTTTGATTTGTCAGACATGATTTGCTGTTTATGTTGCACTGTGAAAACTTGAAATAATACTTAATTAAATATCAAAGTGTTCTATCCTTTTTTATAATAATGTATTACTTACAATTTCTCTGAAGCTGTGAAAAATAACAAAGCAGTAGAGATATCCTGGCTCTAAAGATATCTATTTTACGTCAATATGATTTCGTTAAAACAACTTTATCTTACTTAAACTGATCATTTTATATATCTACATCGCTGGCCAATCCTTACTATCTACCATCATATCATTTATATATAAAGTTTGACAACATGTTATCATTAAATGATCACAGGTGAAGCCCTTATCAGCAATTTATCAGTATTATGTGCATACATGGGGACGGTAGTAAGACATAGGCCTCAGGATCGAAGGGTCTTGGGTTCAAATCGAGCCCGGGCAATCTCAGTTTTCCGGGCAGAAAATCAATCGCACATATGCCTCACTTCAACCAGCTGTTAAACTGTACATGTGAAGGTGTAAGGCAATTTGCCGTGGCTGCAATCTGCGCCATCTGTTAACAGCCGACTTACAACCTGATCATTGGGGTAATAATGTCATGTAAAGCACTCTTGAACGCATTCCATATATGAAAAGAGTTTAATAAATGGGGTTTATCATTTCACACGTGTGGTACAACATGGGTCAACTGATTTTGAGAGCAGTTCCATGGTATGTCTAACCAATAGAAGTTCACTATTTGTAAGCGTTATTGTAGTTTCTTTCAGCCAATGACACAAATCTCATGATGGTGTTATAACATTTTCATAAGTAGGTCATATCTAGCCTACATTAAACTGGTTAAAACGGGGTGTTTCAAGACAGCTTTAACTAATAGTTTCACAATGGCTTCCAATTCCTTTCTTCGCTGTAATTATCAAATACCCAAATCAAAGTGTTGAGAATGTTATTCTTAATAAACAATAGTTAAAACTATTCCATTCATATATTTATTATTAATTTAATTAAATGCTTTGTTTTTGCCGATACGCATAAAGGTAATTTTATTTAACGTGTTTGTGTCAAGGTGTCAAGGTGCATGAAAGTGTATACAACAAACTTGTACCTTTTATGTTAAATGGCATGATACCAAAAAATGAATTTATCAAATTGTTGATTTGATTTGATTTATATCTGGTTCAGTACTTCACACCAAAATCATGTAATAAGTTAGCACATGTGGAACTTGCATATTTTTTGCTGTGCCTCAAGTACAAGAGCCAACAGAAGTGCATATGAAACTATCAATCAGGTTCAGCAGAAAGATGTCTTTATTTCCACCATGAAAGAGAGATAAAACTTAACGTATATATGAAATTACACTCATACATTATTATTATTATTATAATACCTCATTTAAAAAGCAATTTTTGCACACATTACTACGCTCAGAAGTGATTTAAAGGGACACGCGCCCAATTGAGTTTGCCATAAGAAATGCTTGAAAGTTTGCAGAAATAGTAATCAAATATATAGAACCATTATAATAAAATAGAAAGTAGGGTCACCGTATTAACTTTTTTGTAAACAGGCTTTAGAAAATATGACCGATGGCATAGTTTGTATGTTTTCGAATAAATAACTAAGTTCAATTTATAACCAGTGATTCATATTTTCGAACAAATATTTGGTTTTTGCACAAAACAAAATGTATGCTTTGATTTTTGTTTATTAGGAATTTAACGTCGCTTTAACAGTATTTCAGTCATATCGCGACGTCCAGCTCATTACAGGTGGAG
>JAULCC010015568.1:0-15727 GCA_032358795.1 Nuttallia obscurata | reverse complement strand
TTTTTTTAACGGAAAACAACTCTTGATTATGATGAGTTTGTTTGCTTGTTTATTATAGCGGTACACGCATACACAAAAAGGAAATGAATTATGACAATATTGATCTCAATTTCTAAAATGATAAGTCAACCTTGTTATAAACTTCAATTCAATCAAAATTTCAATTTATGACAAATGAGTTGACGACCAGTGTAGATCAAGACAAGCCTGTTATGATATACATTGTTCACTTCTTTGTCAGAGATAACTGAATAATTAAACTGTCGTTATTTTAAGGGATTATATTGATTACAAAAATAGAAATATTGTTATCAATTTGTATCAAGCTTTACTCAATGATTTTTATCCAAGAAATACAGAGTACAACGATACTTATTCAACAGTGTTTTAAAGTTAAAAACTGCACTGCAATTACAAATTATTTCATAGATAAAAACTCATCTACAATCAGCAAAAAAATAAACTGTAAAATGTAAATCGTCTTTTCCCGAGCGCTTTAGATTTTTACTTCTTCATTAGGGGAGTTAAAATGAACGCGATGAATGGTTATAATGTCGGCCTAGATGACAACTATAATTTTCAACACCGTGCGCTAACTGGGAAAAGAATCGTGGGGGACGAAACATGTTGAGACGAATAGTATTTGGGACGAACAGTCCCGTAGCTGTACGGATCGCACGCAATTGTTTACATTTGGCTATTAACACGAAGACGGATCATCTAGACAACATGCCCGTGTCATATTACTAGATGAACAATCAAATAACTTGATTTGATTGATGGAAACTTGAACTTCTCCTTTTAAGAGAGTTCATATATGCTTGCATTACACATTTTGGTTCAGAACACCGGGCATTTATAGATTAACAAGTTCATTGATTTGCATAACTGAGGAGAACTGAAATAACTAAATACAATCTTTTACTGTCTGACAGCATTATAAAAGTTTTAATGTACGTTTTACTGTAAATCAAAAGAGAAAACTGACGTTCAACGTTTATGTATTAATTATTTTCCATGACTGAGTTGATAAACTCAACCACGGAATTATACACAAGTTAACGGGATCGAAACTCGCATACACTTTACAGGTAAATCTCGTTTTAACAATAGGACACCACGAGACTGGCGAGACTTGAGGTAAGCGTCACTGCGGCCGTTTTGAAACAAGACAGATAGCGAATCTCACCGAATATTTCCATCTAGTGACTATAAATGCGTCTGGGTGATACAGAGCACGATCAGATAAGCGTCTGACTGATACGGATGAGGGGCCTATTGTTGATCGGCGAGATCTCCGAGTTGCCATTCCGGTTGTTCGTAATTCCGTGACTCAACGAAACGAAAAATGCAGATATAAATGAACATTATACTAGCCTATTAAAATTTTCCGGAATACACAAATGCTCCTGAATATATCACAAAGGTATAATGCTTTGACTGATACACTGGCCATTTTGAAACTAGTTGGTAAATTATGAAGGAGGATTTGAATAACATCCATTCCAATTGCTGTAAATATTATAAGTAATACACTAAAAATGTGTAAGTTTATCTTTAACATTTGTCATCTACATAAAAACAAACAGATTGTGTTACACAGGGCTGAGATGACTCGAGAGCCAAGTATGTATGATACTGAGCTAACTCGTATTCATCCGCTCTGCTTATCCCCTAAGCATTGTTGCTTTTACTATAGTGACAATATAATGGTGAGTATTCCTGACATGGCATTAGATATTACATTGTAAAGTATCTCTTTTTAATTAATTAAACAAGCACGTATATTTTTAGGGACGGATGTTTCTTTATGAATGTATGTGTTATGCATTCTTTTGATCATGCATACTTTAAATGATGCGGTTGTGTAGTAATACAATATCATTAAAAAAATAGTGACATTTAAATACAGTGATTCTTGAATGGAAAAGAGAGTGCATACAGGTGCAAGTTTAGTATGTATGGCTGTATCGTCAATTTGTTCATGTTTCATGTGCTGTATGTTAACTTTGACCAATCAATGTGGTTGTCGATTTAAATGTTATGGTTAGATTGGACGAGAACAAGAAATACAATTCCTTTAGACCCCACTGGTAAACAATAGCCGGCACAGGTCCCACACACAAGAGTAGTTCCGAGAAAGACCTAATACATCGATTCACGAAAGAGACTGTATCAATCAACACATTATCGGCGGTGTGTCTAGTTTAGTGCTTTTAAGAGATATGAAATATGGGATATCTTATTAAAATATTAAAACCCAAAATAGTCTTGGTCTAATGTTATATTAAAAGCACCAAATGATATAGCCATTGTTTGGACGTCACATGCATAACAAGGAGACTGTGCGGGAAAGTCCCTTCATATCCTGTGACAGACAAATGCATGTACTCTCTACGTATGTAGACAGTAGGCACAGCGCTGCAATTCGTATTGTTCCAAATCAGTATGGTCGTGTTCGATTCGCTGTTCCGCACAGTCGGAACGTACTGAACAACAATCGAAAAGAAATGAACAGTGTTCTGAACCTGTTCTGACTGTTCCGATGGAAAAGGTAGTACAGGCGGAACAGTGACGTCAAAATCATGATCGTGCAGTATACAATATTCTACAAATATGAATGCGGGGTTTATTTCGCGACGAATGCTGAAATTATCATTCACAGGCGTTATTCTATTGTAAATTGGAGAAAACAAATTATATCAATCATATTACCATTTAATAATTTTCAGTACTGTTCTAGGTGTGCATTTTTATTCGATTCACTCTGTTCCCGGTACATGTTCGGAACCTGTTTTGTTCAGCGAATCGAACGCTTCCCTATTTGCATACAGGCATTAAATGGACAACTTTTATACAAATATGACTAACAGCTGTAAACATGTTGTATCGAAAGATGCTTTAAGGTTTATCTATTTAAGTGTATATCCATCTTTTTATGTTTTTTTAATTTATACATCTAAGCATTACTTTCCTTTTACTTGTCCAGTTGTACTAAATAGTCTCGTATCTATTGTAAAAAATAATAAGCCCCCGTAAAATCATATCCAGATATTAAAGGAAGGATATCGATTCTAATTTTGTCAGACCATGCGACCTATTAACCCATTTCAACATGAATTTCGAATGAAATACTTTGAAACTATAACATTCCAAATGTATACATGTACTAAGTATAGATGCATCACCTGTTGGTGAACATTGTATTCCTATATACTCAACATATGTCTTATCAAAATTCATGATTAATAGCAATCTATTTTTGAGCGTGTAATTGCGAAAAATGTAATGGTCCTCATTTTGTCTTATATACTTAGTGGGACATGTGCTGGCACTGCCCTTTCGGTTCTGGGCAATATGAACTCATTCAAGTTTGTAAATACTAACGAGTGCATGTGTTCTGTGTTCATTGTCCTTTGTGATCTGTTTGAGAAAACTGTCTGGATAATCTATTATGCATATAATCATCGTTTTTTTCTTCAGAACGTGTCACATGGTTTAATGCATAAGACAGAAAGTTTTCCACCTTATTTACTGCATTGACATAAATTAAGCGTCGTCTGCACGACTGCCGTTTCTATAGACAATATTAAACTAAACGTCTCATGCGTCCAGTGATACAGATCAAGTGTTTTTCCGGAAGTTGAACAATGCCAGTTGTCAAACCGTAAAAATCAATAAAGGGTATTGAAACAAGATGAAAATATGTCGCTGTGGACATATTTTTATAGAGTTATACGACGATACATCTTTAGTCCAGAATCATTTCTTTTAATAATATTGCTTTTCATTATCTACAACACAGTTGTTAACATCAGCCCATTGTGGGAACGGGCAAAAGTTCGACTTCGTCTGACAAATCCTTCCTCTGACTCGGCTGAGTATTCGTCCTCTCCACACACACACTTGCAGCAAAGTCTCTTTTTCTCAAGTGATCCGAGTCAAGCGTCATGGGAGTTCAAAGGGGGACAGGTGGCTGTATATTCGATACAAGGGAGACGACCACACATGGAGGACAGATTCAAAGTGTACAACAATGGAACTAAACTGTCTGTGTATGCAATATTTGACGGTCATGGAGGAGAGGTGAGTAGAAATTACAGCATTAAATGTGAAAATTCAGTTAGATAAGAGCCAGGGCCACAGGAGTAATATGGCTACCAGCGACAATGGGTCTGCATGCAGAAGTTTTGAGCCAAACTAGATGTTAAAATTCTATATACAATTAACAATCTCTGACTGTGTGGTATGTTTGTCATCAGTCTTGCTGAAAACAGCCGACTTGGCTACGGATGTATTGCACACACTGTCTTGGCAACATGTCATAATTAACACCACATAGGGGCTATATGTTTGTCAACACCTGCTGCATTGGTGTGAAAATGACTAATCAATTGAGACCCATAAATAAGGTTTGTAAGAAAATGGCAAACAAATAACTTGACGATGTTATGATAATTATAAAACTGAGCAAATCAATTTGATAAGCATTTATGTTAATTAGATTTACTTGCAAAAAAAAGAACCATGAAAGGTAAATGATTACGAAAGGGTACCCGTGCAAATGCAAATGTAGATTTTGAATAAGACGCCTCAAATCAATCACAAAATTTTCTATTTCCAAACAAACATACAGCAATGGGACAATAACTATAAAGCACATTTATTCTGCCATTCAAAAAGAAAAGGTTATCAAGAATGAGATTCTTAGATTTTTGTTCTGACTGTCTTTTATCATTAAAACTTTTGATGGCAGGAATATTTCTTTGTACTTCTCCAATAGTTTTGCTATGTATAGTGCTCTTGCTAACAAGTAAGTCTTTGCACATAAAACAATTGGCAGTTATACTTTAGCTGTAGTGTCATTGTCACCCATGTTTAATGTAACGGGGATGGTGGTCTAGTTGTAAAGGCGCAGGTCTCAGGATCCAAGGGTCCTGGTTTAATATACGGCCAAGGCAGTTGGATTTTCTGGGTAAAAAATTAATCTCACATGTGCCTCACTTCACCCACATGTATAATGGGAACCTGTGAAGGTGTAAGCCAATGTGCCATGGCGCGTTGTCCATCATCAGTGTGTGCCTGTAAACTATTTCTTTTAGTGCAATCAAGTCTGCAGTTTTGATTCTATCTCCATGAAACTTATAGATATCCACAAGAGCTCAGTTCCTTTAAAAAAAAATCCCAGCCAGATCTGCCCAAGCATGACTTGATAATGGTCCCTTGAAATTGACAAAATTTGTAAAATAGTGCTTGGTAGTGTGTTGAAGTCTTCATTTTTTATTGTTTCTCAGTGAAACTAAAATGCAGTGAAACATCTATGAGAGCTTCTATCCTTTTGAAAACCAGGAAATTTGACCTTTGCATCACTGGATTATGGCCCCTGCAATTGTAAAATTGCTTTTACTAGCACTTGTTAACCTAATAGATCCTCCATGTATTGTCCAACCTTCATCAAACATATATAGTTGTTGAGTTGTTGTTCTTTTTTAAATTTCAAAATCTGCCTACCGCATGTACAGTTTAAATAAATTCATAATATGCAGGTCAAATGTGTCTCTTTTAACAGGTTGTAGCAGAATATGCCAAAGAAAACTTGATTCCACTAATACTGTCAAACATTCAAGGGGATACAACTAATACAGAACAGCAGAAACAGATTCTCTACAAACAAATTTTAGAAGTGGATAACAAAATACTACAGATAGTTAAACAAAGTTCTGACATATCAGGTAAATCATTATAGAACACCTTACAATAGTTGATAATTTTAAAAAATGATGTTGTACTAGTGGTAAATTACAACTAACTGGTATATCAGTTAACTGAACTTTGTGTCTGTTCCAGCATTTTTGTTGCAGTTCCGATATAGTGCATTTTCCATAAACAGTAATTTCTGGAGTTGAAATTTCTAACCAATAAGAGAAAGAAACTGATAGCAAGAAAAACTTGTAACATCAATTTGGTCATTTGTTCTATAATTTTGAAGGACAACTCTCGATATCCTTCACATACTTGTCGTTCCTTACACTCACATTATTGAATCTGATTAGCAGAATGGGTAATTGTTACTTCCTGTCAGTGCAGTTTCTGTTATCAGTATCAAGTAAATTTATCAATAAATTCAATATAATTTATGACACAAATTCAAAGTTAAGTTTGTTACTAGTCTTGGATGTGTCACAATGCATCTGACTGAAGATCACATATAAACAGGCACATACATATTACACATTTGATGAAGTTTCTGTATTGATTTCTTTACACATGTGAGATTTTATTAGTGTTAATAGCACAATACAAATAATTTGGAATATATCAATGTTATGAATATAAGCCACTCAGTTTTACTGATATTGACATAAACATTATTTTTTAAATCATTATAATCTAATTTTATTAGAAATTCTTTGTCTAAATATTTTTCTTTTGAAAAGGGTCTACTGCCTTAGTTGCCATGGTGACAGATACAAATCTTCTCGTTGCGAATGTTGGTGACTCCAGAGGTGTGATGTGTGATAAAGATGGAAACACAATACCATTGTCTGAAGACCACAAACCAAATCAGGTTAGATAACTGTTTATAAGACAGGTGCTTCTAATATACTTTTAACCAGGTTTTCTTTGAAGATCCAGGCTAATAAAAAAACCTGACCATATTGTTGTTTGGGTTTTTGAATGTTGGCATCAATAATTTTTGTCCAAGCCATTGATATGATGTACTGATAGAGTTTTAATGAAACTTGCCACATATACTTTCCACGGGATGACAATAACATATGCATAAAAACTTTGCTTCTAGCTAAACGGTTACAGTTTCGAGTGACTTTTTAGGCTGCTGAAGGGCAGATAGTCTGCCGGTCAGTCCATCCCCACCTATTTCAATCAGCAACTCGAGAAAGCTTAGGTCTAGTAATCTTAAACTTAGTATGCACATTAATCATGACCATTAGATGAATGCTATCGATTTTGAGGTCAGTGGGACAAAGGTCCTTTTTATTTTATGCTGAAAAACAGCTTTTGATCAATAAGTGCAGAATGCTTTGGCCCATGGACCTCAAACTTGGTAGTGAGGTTTATTTTGACCAGAAAATGAATCATATCGATTTTGAGGTCATTTGGACAAAGGTCATGTTAGTTGGGACCTTGAACTGAAAATGTGTTTCGAGTCAAGAACTGAAGAGTGCTTTGGCCAAAGAACCTCAAACTTGATATGCAGGTTGATAATGATTGATTTTGAGGTTAATGGGACTAAGGTCAAGCATTATGTGGCCTTGAGCTGAACTTCTTATTACCAATATTTGAAGAAGCCTTGGGCACAGGAATCCCAAACTTAGTAGTCATGTCAGTTGTGACCAGCAATTGAATCATATTGATTTTGAGGTGGGACAAAAGTCAGAGTTGTTGTGACCTTATGCTGAAAAACAGTCTCCAACCAATAACTGGTGACTGCTGTGGCCCAATGACCTCAAACTAGGTATGCCCGTGTATGACTTGACATGAAAAACCTTTTTAAGGACCAAGGTTTGCAAACTTGGTAGGCTGTTTGAATACAAGGCCCAAATACTAATGGATATCTATCTATTGAGTTTTTTCCAAGGGCTTTTGTCATGTTCCTCTGACAGCACTTGTTTGTTTCTCAGGATATGAAAGCCATATTGGACACTGCAAAACAAAGTTTCTGTCAAGGCAAGCTTGGAAATGTATCAATGCTACCTCCTTTAGGACATTTTATTCCCAATAAATTAGCAATTTGAATTAGCAAAGTGATTTAAGCTCTTTAAATGCACATTCACTTTTAAAATTTTATCTTCCAGACAAGAGAACATGACAGGATTCGAAGAGCTGGAGGTTTTGTTGGTTTCAATGGCGTATGGCGGGTAGCTGGTATTTTAGCAACATCTCGTGCCCTTGGAGATTATCCACTAAAGGAGAAGAAATTTGTCATTGCAGAGCCTGATATTGAAATATTTAGTTTAGAAGACGTGCAACCACAATTTATTGTTCTAGCCACTGATGGATTATGGGATTGTTTTTCTAATGAGGAAGCAGTTGAATATATTAAACAAAGACTAGATGAACCTCATTTTGGTGCTAAAAGTATTATTTTACAAGCATATTATAAAGGATCTTTAGATAATATCACTGTTATGGTTGTGAAATTTGATAAAAAAAATTCTGAAACAAATCCAAGCTGAAAGTCTTTTTCGAGTCTTTTTTTATAATGAAACAAGAAATTAAAGAGCAAAAATCTTTCCAATTTTATTTTGAATGAGGCAAAATTTCTACGTCACGGTTAAAAAGGTATTTTCTTTTTAATGAATCTTGTAAGGAGCAGTAGATCAAGATGAACTTATTTTCTAATGATACTAATCAGTTAAACTGCTGCTAATATGTAGACAAATTAATACATGTAGTATTTATTTCATGGAATTATATATCAACCTGATAAAGGTTATGTTTTTTGTTATTTTATTGTTATAACTTAATTTAGACATGCATTCCAAAAACTGTAAAAGATGACCACTTTCTAATTAAGCAATACAATGCAATACTTTTAAGAAATATATAATTTGTATTTTTACTTGTATAATCAACCCCATAATCTTTCTCAACAACAAAAAATAGATTTTTTTTATGAAGCATTGATTAAAAGTTAAAAAATTGTTTAGATGGGTTGTTTTTTTTCGAAATATCTTAATATTTCATAACAGACTTAACAGGAAAACATTTTTGTTATGTTAGACCACCAAACCAGTCTTTAAAATTCCTATTATTTTCCATATTTTTTATCATTTGCCTCAATTTTCCATACATTGTTATCATTTGCCTCATTTTGCAGGATATTCAGCAATATAGCCAGATATTGTTTATTAACAAAGGAATACAGCTTTGATATTGGCTGTGATTGTAATGAATGCATTAAGTTTATTCAAACAGTACTATGATTACTTTTTACACTTTTACCTAGAAGCCTTCCAGCTGGCTTGTGGTAGGTCAGTGGTTCTACCCGGGTGCTCTCTGTGGCTGAAATAGTGTACAGGGGTCCCTAGGGGTCTTCCTCCACCTGTAATGAGCTGGACTTCGCTCGATATGACTGAAATACTGTTAAAGCGACGTTAATTCCAAATAAACAAATAAACAAACACTTTTACCTAGATTGTGAAACAATATATTTTCATCCTGATACTCTCGTGCTTTTTTTTTTTATCAAATACTTTATAGTTCTAAAAAGGATGATACAGACAGATCCAATGTCATGAAAGAATTATTTTTTGAAAACATGGTCAAGCCTCTCTCCTCTCTCTGTATATATCCCATAACTCATCTTTTTTGTCTGAGCCCTTGTTTGATTCCTAAAGATACTTGTTACACAGTAAACTGTGCTATGTAACACATTATATACTAGCCTCACTAGGTAGTATGTTTTTAATATTACTTGGTTCTATTGTAGATCTATGTCAGATTTAAGTCTTCTTTCATTGTCAGTATCTTTACTCTACTTCTTTTGTCAACCTTCTGTTTGAGGCAGTATAACAAGACAATCTCAAGATAGCATGATAGCATTTAACAAGTGAAAATATTAATTTGGATCTACATGTATTTTAAAACCTGGCTGAAAGTTATCTTAAAATTCTCAGTATTTCTTTAATTAAAGTTCAAATAAGATCCATCAAAATAAGATTATGCATATATAAATGTAAATACCTATCTAATCAACTAAACAAGTCCTCAATAAGTTACTATCATGATAATACTAACAAGATAATTCCCTCTCACATTATTTCTAGTTATCTGTTGTTTATTAATTGTTTTAAATGTCTTTATATCTCACCTAAAGTCTCTCAGATTGGTTTGAAATGTAAGTGACAAACATTTAGTTTATAGCTTTAACACAAGAATGTGCTATTATTATGTTATAAGAGTCCCTTTGATTTCACTCAAGTTTCTCTGTATTGTCCGAAAAATGAAATATACAAAGATGTCCTTATTGGTAGAGAAACCTTGAAAACATTTGAATTGTTGTGTCAAAGAGAAAACTGTTGTGCTCAGTCTTTTGTGTTGTAGTTAAAATGTCTGTTTAATTGTTACTCAAAATTTTAACATGCTGAGATATCTCGTCATGATAGCCGTCCATTTGCCTTAACACCCTTTTTCACAAAGCATTTTTTGGTATGGGCCGAGTTTGAGAATGAATCTTTATTGTCATATATATCTGAATTGGAAGTGAACTTCAAATCACCAATGAGTTTATTATACTGATTTTCAATCTCTGTAAGAATCTGATTTTCTTGTTTAGGTTAAAATTGCAGAATAATTGCAGAAAACAACATCAATTTCAAACTCAGCTGAGACTGAAAATTGCTTTGTTAACACGGGGCAAGGACACACTGTTCATTAATAGCTCTGTCCCTATTTTGAGGCTCTTTTTGCATAGTTTATGAAGTGCTTGTGCCATTTTTATGCCCCAACCACTTAATGTGGGGGGGGGGCATATAGATTTGCCTTTGTCCATTGGTCTGTACATACTACCGTCCTGAAATTTTTGTGGCATGCATAACTCCAAAAGCAGATGTACTACAGACTTGAAACTTCATGGATGTATCATTAATGGTGTGAACATGTGCATCTGGGTATTTTCATCAAACAACACTTAACATTAACAGAGTTATGAGTCTTGATTTTGTGAAAATATGAAATTTTAAGTTTATGTCGCATGTAACTCCATACTGTTTGTGTTAGAGTGATAAACTTCAGCAACTTATTTATCAGCATGTAAACTTGTGCACCTGGAAATTTTATCCAACTGCAATGAACATTGATGGAGTTATGGGCCTTGATGTTATGTAAACATTGAATTTTAATTTTGTGTCGCATGAAACTTTGAAACCATAAATACTAGAATGATTAAACCTTAGGAATGTAATTATCAGAAAATAAAATTGTGCACCTAGGTATTTTGATCCAACCCTACTTCAAATTGATGGAGTTATGGGCCTTGATGTTGTGAAAATATAGAATTTTAAGCTAGTGTCGCATGCAACTGCAGAAATTGGGGCATCTGTGTCCTGTGGGCACATTTCTAGTATAGATAAATTCCACACCCCATATTTTTGATCTGGTTATAAAAGAAGCCTGTGTGTGATGGACAAGAATACAACCACTGCTACCCAAAGCTAACAGAGGATTAATAAATGGAGTTCCTGCAACTAAGTTTCTCCATCCATAACTGGTTATAAAGTTTCTGAATCCATGTCTCATATTTTTATCTCAATGTAAATAAAGTGTGGATTGAGAAAGTTTGTAAGTGTCATGGCGCCTTTTAAAGCTATTGCACTCCAGATATGGCCTAGGATATTGAATTATCTGAAAACTGTTGCAAATGGTGAGATATATTCAGGAAAAAGAGATGCACTTTGAGTGGAAGTGATACTTATGGTATTAATTACAAAAAGTCAATCAAAATCAGTAACTTTACCTCAAAAACTTACCAGATTAGTCACAGTGTAGAATGTTTTTAGCATGGTGTGACTTTATGTGAAAAATTCACAGTATCTGTAAAGAGTTTCATCTTGAAATCTCTTGCATTTATGTTATTTTTATATTTACAAACTATCTGAAATGTTTAACCAAATTTGGAGTATAGATGCTTTAGGTTGTAAATTGTTTTTACAATGCTGTAAAACCCCATTTCACTCACTGATATCAACAGGGTTTGGAATTAGAATGATTTTACCTGTTGTAGAACTATATTACTTGTGTCTATGTTGTTATGTCATATAACCAAATTGAGATTTTTTTCTTTTCAAAACATCTAGTGCTACAAAATATATAAAATATCAGGCATTGAACAACAGTGTACAGTGGATGTTGCCACCTCTGTTGTACTTATGCTAATGGGACGGTTATAACATTTATTTAGACACCTGTGCTGAATTAGGCACAGACCCATACAACAATATATCATACAGAATTATTGTTCTTGTCCAGACCTACGTCCGTATACCACACTTTGCCTTCTGTTTAATAAAATGGAGTTCCATATTCATGTAACTCGGCATCTTCAAACTTGTTTGGTAGATGATCCCTTTTATTTTTGGGGTCAATGGAATAAAGGTCAAGGTCAGAGAGATATTACGTGTCAAATGGAGAAAATTTAAGATTCTATTAACAAAACCTACACAATCTATTAGGGAAACTTCAATTTTCTATAAGCATCACAAGAAACAGACACAGAAATGTGTTTCTAAGTATTGTTATGTAGGGCATGATTTAAACTTTTTCTCAGCTTGTCAGTTGACATTTCAGGATATTATATAATTTTTTATGGGAATTTTTCTATAATATAGGTACCACACTCTATGATAACAACATTTTACTTAAAGCCTTTTGCAACCTCCTAGTCAAATGACTAAACTGCAGTACATGGCTTTATGACTTTCTATGGTAAATTTGTGGTTCAGATGACGAGTTTCTGTGAATTATTTTTTAACAATGTTAATGAACACATCTGAAACCATATGTAATCATCTTCATGAAAGCTCATTGCAATCAGCTGCACACTATAGGCAGTAGATAAATAGCGTATCTTAAACAAAAGATATACTGGCCATAGAACTTTGTTGTACAGACTCATCTGTTTTGCTTGGCTGCCTTCAGTCCATTGTAGTGGTGGGGGTCTAAATCACCTTCAGTTATAGCTCTAGATTTATTAACATGTCCATTACACAGTTCAACGGCTCATGTTTCACTTATTAATTTGTTCTCATGTCCAAACTTATCATTACTTATTTCACTCCTATGATTGTGCAGTGAGGGAGATATGCTCTTTTTTAAAACTAGATGGGTGTTCAATAGAACATGTATGTTGCCCATTTACACTGGCAGAATAACCAAGTCATAGATACATAGAGGCATAACTCTGTCAAGTATGAACTTGACCTACAGAATGTGGTTGCAAAACAACCCTGTTGTCATAAGCAATATGATTTAAAAGTTTGAAGAAGAAATGTTAGTCAATGGAAAAGTTAAAGCCAATTCTAAGATTTTTTTGATGGAAAGACAAAGTTGAAAGGGGGACCCAATAACACCTTTAGTTAGTATACTTTTTCCTAGTCCCCACTATATAGAGATGGGCAGGAAAAGCAACGGCGCTCATTTCCTGTCAAGTCAACTACTTTATTTGTGATCTCCTAGTTTTTCATGGCAGTCTGAGCTTGGCCATTGCTAGGTGGCACAATTCCTCAGATGGGCCTTATATTGAAGGAATGTTCAATACTTTCAGGCTACTAAGTTGGAATTTTTCAGGGAAAAGAGCAATAGTGATCATTCCAAAAATAAAATCTCATACAACCAGTTTTGTGATAAATTTCATTCACATTCTTAATTTTTGTGAAATGTGATTAAATTGTTAGATAACAATAAAAGTAAAATATTATCAAATTGCTAAATAATAGTGTATTTGTAATTGATGTATATATTTTTGATTTATGAAGATATTCAGATTCCTAACCAACCTTGTAAAAGAATAATGAGTGTTACAGGCACTCCTTTATAGTTATCAGTGATATCATTGGTTTAATTTTGTTGGCAGATGACTTTGTTCTTAACCATTAGCCTGCTAAGGGTAACTTTGATAGAATTTGCAATCAGCTTGGATCCAGATTAGACACCAAGTAACTTGGCATCTAATCAGGATCCAAGCTGTTTGACACTCGGCCAATTGTTTCTCTAAATATCGGGCGATTCTGATTAATTTTAAATTATAGACAGACGATAGTTAAGCAGACAACATTTTTTCAGCAGACTAACGGTTAAGCAACTTGGCCAAACATGGTCATTATAATTATTTATATATCAGATAATTATGAGGATATTTTTAGTTACAGATGACACAGATATCCTAGAAATTGAAAAATCTGTTAACATTTTTTTTGTGTGTTCAGTTCCACATTGTTGACTAATCCTTCTAGCATCAAATATTTCCTGCATTTTAGAAACTACAGCAATATTTTAAATGGTATTCCATTGTCAAGGCACATGTTATATATATTGTATTCAGATTATTTGAAACTTTCTTTGAGTTATGACATACTGGTAATCACAGTTTTACCACCTTAGATAGGGATCTTCCTCAAAATTTGCTTTGGAATACTAGCCAATAGTATTTAATCTTTATTGTAATCTTCTTCACAACCGTTATGGAATATCAGCCAGTGTAGTCCAAAATGTTATTTTGTAAGATTTGGATACTCATTGTGAAAAGTCATTTTCTGATGAAATTTATTTTTAGAAAAACTTCGGGACAGTTTAATTAACATTCCTAGGAGGGTTATTAGCTATATGCCATTCCCTAAGAGAGAATATCTTAGGAATATCCTAGTTAACAATACACTTTGGAGTGATATCCCTCCTATGAATGTTAGGAAAAAGCCTTAAATTAATTGGTAAGGCAATTTTTAAAGCTCAAAATATTTGAAGATGAATTTAATCTTAGAACAAATTGAGCACGGGAATTCTAGGTTTCTGTTGCCGCTGATTGGAATATTGCATTAAAACTGCCCAACAAGTTGTTTTTCCCAAGCAATTTTGAACCAAACTGTCACTGCTTTGAAACCTAAATTAGTTCACATATGAAAGCTATTTTTTTTATTGAAGATGAAAGATTCATTTTCTGCCTCAATATCATGGATGGTATTTATATCATAACAGATTTCAGAATGAATTGTATTGAGTCGACACTGCAACACTGTATAGGTTATATGGCGCCATTCAGGAAAACTTGTTGGATCCACATCTCATTTACATCGAGAAATAAATATGGGGTATGGATCCAACAACTTAATACCTGCTTGAGAATCAGAGTTTCATTTGTATACTTACTTCTCAACATATATATGGCTGATTAGTATTCATGGTTAAGGATTACATTTATATGTTAAAGGTTATTACTTATGAAAATGATATACCTTTACTAGTCTTATTAATGAGAAAAAATGCTTGATAAAGCTTGCATAATTTGTGATTCATTTGCTTCAAATGTAGGTAACCTACAATGAACTAACATTTTGTATTGTTCGTCAACATTGAATTACTTGAAAAACTTGTTGCTTATCAATAGAAGATTTCTGTACTTGTCGTCTTGATTTTCTCATTTGTATATTTCATTAGTGACATTCAACCTATGAGAAAAGATTTTTCAGAAACAATGATTTTCAAGATTTGATGTTCAATGTGAGGGTAAATAAAAAATGGAAAACGTGCATCGTTCTCTTCTCAGTGTAAACCTTCCTAGTTTTATTGTACTAACTCTCATGTGTTTAACTCCATTTGGGAACGAGGGACTGCACTGTGAACACTACTATCCCTTCAAAATAATAATTAAAGGCTATCAAATCAAATTTACTTTCCTCTATTTCTTTGTCTCGCTTAGATTGTTTACTAATGGTATGCATGTAAACAGGGATCAGTTGAAGACCAGGGGGCAGTTTTATTAAAAAATGTAAATACTTCTTGAATTCTTTCATACAAACATTTGTCGTAGTCTGTGATGCATAATATTGGCTGCAATGATACATACAAAAGGTATTTAGATATCTTGCAAAATCTTCATAAATATAAGAATTCGGAAATAAGAACATTATGACATTTAAATAACAAGAGTGCCAAACTGACACAAAATACGCCCTAATTTTGGACAATTCAAGGGCCATAATTCAGGAGTGCC
>JAULCC010015567.1:0-10070 GCA_032358795.1 Nuttallia obscurata | reverse complement strand
CTTAAGACCCCCGATGTTCTTATGAAGACTTACTTAGTCAAGTTTCATAGGATGTTATTTGTATTCACATTTCATAGGACATTTCATTCACATTTAATAGGATGTCTTATTCATATTTTTCGTAATTGGGAAAGACCCCACGTGTCCACGGTAAAAACACCGGCATTCCGCAAGTTAGCTGTATTGTGTCCTCGTATGAAAATTGTCTGCCAGAAAAGCACTATAACCCACAATTACGTCATTGACGAGGGCCCAGGTTCTTACGTATAACATAATAAAAGCATGTGTGCACATCGGCCAATGGCTATATTGAAGCAATCTCCTCCACAGAGTTGTCGTTCTTTCAGACAGAAAACAGACAGAAATTGAATGAGCCGGAAGTGTAAGAGAGTGATATTGAAGGTCATTCCAAACACCGAATTTTATGGTTGAACTTAACTTAGTATAGGAACGTTTGCAAGCGATACAAGTTATAGTGAGCGCTTTTCACAAAATACAAATTGTAAGTTTGTTCTTTTGTGTCTAAGTTCTGTCCGTTATTTACCCTTTTGGTGACAACGTTATAGATGTCGTCTGCTATGTTTTTAAATTTTCAAAAGCATTTATGCTTCATGTCACTATTTTGGGATGTTTTAATTTTGCTTGACTGCAATGACGTCTACAAATACTGAAGGAATTTTACTATCTATTTTAAGTTTTAATTGCTTTATAATAGTTAGAAGCTTTTTAGGTTTTGTCTGTGACAAGAAAGGATTACTTACAGTAATCACAATAGTGACTTCGCATTAATTGTGATTAATAATATTCTAAAAAATAGTTATATTGGTCAGCTTGATCAAAAGCGAATTCCTCGTCCTGTTCTATCTACCTTCTGAATGGTATAATCATTTTGTGGAAGAACTTGAGACATTCTATAAATCATTGATGTGAACAGAACATAATTAGAAAATATATATACAGTATATATGTAATTGTTTTTACATTCGAAACTTGTCCGACAGAGATAAACGAAGTTGTAATTGTGTTTTCCTAATTATATGTTTTACTTTTAATTGAAAATTGATAATTATCAGAACAAGTTTAACGTGTAAATAACCTAGGGGTAAAAAGTAAAAGTTGCAGATTTGTAATGTTGTAAGGAACAAGAACTGGACGTAACACTAGGTCAACATAAATTTGGACATTTAATTTACCATGAATAACAACAACTGTTTTCCTACCGCCCACTCGCAGACGAGACGACCATAGCAGATGCTGTTTAATTGTAACGTAACTTGTAAAATATACCTGAAAGCAAACAACCAGCTTCAATCCATTACAAATCTTTTCATGTTACTTTTCACCTCTACGTTATCCACACGTAAAACAATATTCTGTTGATTATCAAAATTCAAGTAAAAATCGTGTAGCCAATATATTGTTGCATATTTTGATACCAAATTTGCCTATATTGTGCTTCAATAGATATAAAAAATCACTCTAACCAAGAGCACGCTTTCTTTTTCGTGTAAGTATATCAGTAGAACGAAAATATCAGCGCCATTCTCAGATACAAGAAGAAACAAAATTGACTTCCCACACAGATGTGGCCGAGTTTAAGTGCCACAAATATTTCAAACACTGTTTTCATTGTCTGTCAAGTATCACGCAAACTTTATCGTTTTAAGATTACGGCACACGCGTGTCTGATGAATGGAAGCGTTGCGCGCTGAATGGACTGAATTTGCCAGTTTACGGACAAATTGTCGAGTATAAATCAGAATTTTTGCTTATACCGGAACAATATTTGTCACTAGCACGTTATCGAGTCGGCTCTATTGATTCGTTATTGATGTGAGGTGGTTGTCGTCTCTGTAATGAACATATCGTATATAAAGTTAGCTAAACAATTTGCGATGAATTTTACTGTTCTTCTATTACGTTAATACAGTGTGATAAAGTCACGTGACTTTTGACGTTTTACCAGCTACCGCGCAAGCATCGTCTCAAAATTTCAAATGACTGTCAGTACTTAAATTTTAGGTTTATTGTTTTGAAATATTGCCTATTACCATCGGAAAACAGTATTTATTAAATATATTATAACAGTTATTTCGCCAGTTTACCCCCCCCCCCAAAAAAAAAATATATAAAAAACCCCAAACATTTTACAATATCAACCCAGGTCGCTTTAGCTTCCTAAAGTCCTCATTTTCCCCATTTTGGGGACCTAATGGCTAAATTGGTGAAAGAAAAATTATAGTACTTGTAAAGAAGATTGTTTTCCGCTTAGCATAGGCTATATTTCAATACATTTAACGTAAAATTGAAAAACTTACAATATTTTGAATCGATAGATACTATTTGCTTGGCGCGGTAGCTGAAATGACGTTAGAAGTTGCATGTGTTTACCAAACTGTTATAGATGCATACACTAAATATTTTTTTTGTTTGTTTTTGTTTGTTTTAGAATTTAAACGTCGCTTTGACAGTATTTAAGTCATAGCGTTACGGCCAGCTCGTTACATGTGGTTGATGACCTCTGGGAGACCGCTGTACATAATTTTAGGCACAGATAGCATCCGCGAAGAACCACCGACCTTCCACAAGCCAACGGCCTGTAATTCTATCTTCATCAACATTGATGCCTTGGGACCCAGAGCATAAAATACAGATTGTTACGTTTATAGCTGTCTCCTGTTACAGTTCTGCCTCTGAATACAGCAAAGGAACTATGTTTTGTTTCATTTAAGTCACTTTTACTATCGTGCAGATTTTGAAGAAAAAAGGGAAAAGGGCAGAAAAGATATAAATACACGAAAATTTAACATAAGAAACAAGCCGTTCTCAAGTATATTGTATGACCTTGACCACTAATGACAACTTTTGTCAAGGACAACTATATATCAACTTTAAAAAAAATATGTACGCTACTGTGAAACGGATGGAATTATTTGAAACGAGTCTAGAAAACAACACTGTTAGTTATAGCATTAACGAAGGACAAATGCGAAATTTTTCTACCGTAATTAGAAATCTATACACGATACACTTGTTTTGCATGGAGGTTTCTCATTCAGTGCCTGCAAATTAGGATTCATAATCTATCACATATTTCAAGCTTGGCCTCAATAGAATCAAACTAGATATTTTGCTCCATTTTTGCATATTTTATGACAACGGCAAACCAGTAAAATTCAAATGAAGTGGTAACTTTCGATTTAGATTTTTAAAGAGGCACAGGGTTATCTCGCATTAGTCAGAAAAGGGGCCGCTCTTTTGGCCGACGATTGCATCAATAGTGACAACAATTCCGCCAACTACTCTCCACTTAGCCTATCACTACACTGGACGCATTGAACTTATTCCATTTTGGCAACTATTTCTGAAATTCTGACTGCGTCTAGGAAAGTGTTGAATTTTATCGAAAGAAACTTATTCCTATTATTTTGTGTCTTTAGAGAATTCTTTGATAGCCGTATTTTCATCCATGGAGACAGCTCAAAAAACGATATTCGGATATACAATAATTCTTGAAAGGCCGAAACGCAGTAGGAATAGAAATACGTCCCAATATATGCAAGTAAATTAAAAATCAATTTGCCCCGGCGCTATGCTTTTTAGCGTTGTGCAAATAATCTGATTTACTCATATTTTATAGGCGAATAGAGGCAATTTGTTATTAATGACATCAGACAGGGTATTATCACATTTTATTAGGAGCCAATCAAAAGGAGGACTGGTTCCCAGGGGTAATTAACACCCATTTCCCCCGCACACACACACAACAATCGTTGACCTGTTTTATACCACACGTTGCTTATATTTGATATTATAGGCATTAGATCAAAAGGCAACATTTTATGCAAATGAAAATAATAATTATTCGCTAGCATTCTAAAATTTCTAAAATTCTCTTTGTTCTTGTCATGAAAACTTGCTAACCACCATTGTTTCTGATCGGCTTCTCTGCCCTAAGTTTCAGAGCGCATAAGCTATCAAGAAACAACCATATTAGATTATATCTTGTAATGTTACCGTTAGCAGCATATATTAAGCTTTATACTGCAATAAATGAGTGCTGTTGTACTTTCCAGTACACAAAAATCCTTTCATAATATGCTCGGCGCAATATAGCCTTTGTGTGCTGACGTGCCGTAAAACCCCATTTCACTCACTCACTGACACCTTTCATAATATTTTCTTGGGAAATAATCAGTGTTAAAAAAGACTATTATGAATATTTCAAAGATAAATATGTTTGAAGCTAATTAAAAATGTATTGTATTGCTTTCAATGTAAATGAAATGTATGGTATTGCTTTAGATAAAAATGCATTGTATTGCTTTGAATAGAAATGTATTGGATTGTATCGCATCTTATTGTAATATGTTATTGTATTAAGTGAATTGAATTGTATTGTAGTGTATTATACATGTATTTACTGTATTCTTGTATTGATATCATTGATATCTTATATATAAGTTAGAGAAAAATCAACAAAACAGATAACATTCTTTAAGTATATATATACTATATATATTAGCATAATGCTTTGTTTTATATTGTATTGCATTATGCTATTATATTGCATTGTACTGTATTGATATGTATTGTATAGAGCTAAACTGTAATGTATGCATTTCATTGTATTTATTGTATTGTTTTGTACTATGCTATATTGGATTGTAATGTGTTTTGTAATATTTCTATATCATTATTTTATGCTGCTGTTATAGTGTACCTAGATGAGTCAAAAATAAAACATCAACGGCAGAGAATGTTAATTAAAGTTATAGATGGATAAAAATATGATTATGTATGTACATGTACTCCACACAACCCTGTAACAAAAAGTACTAATATAATCAATTTTTTTTTCATTGCATTTTTGGTAAACCCAACACGCTACACCTGTTAACATGAAAGTCCAACATTAGTTACATACGTTTTGATTTTAAATTCTAACTTTTGTTTAAACATCTTTAAAATTGTTCAATTTAAATCGAATTGTACATGTTTTTCAGTAAAGTATACTATTTCACCAGGCTATTTCAACAGTGTTTACTTACATAAACTTTGAGACAAAAAAAAAACTTTATACCGTTAAGCTTTTTAGCCCTTAGCCTGCTGAAAAAATATCGTCTACTTAAAGAGTCGTCTGCCTAGATTTTAAAATTCATCAGAATTGCACAATATTTGGAGAAACAATTGGTCGAGTGTCAAACAATTTGGATCCTGATTAAACGCCGAGTTACTTGGTGTCTAATCTGGATCCAAGTTGTTTGCAAATTCTATCACGGTCGCCCTTAGCAGGCTAAAGGTTAATTTGTCACAACCATAACTGTGTTGCAGTTTGTTGGTCCACTTTAACTTAACAACAATATAATATCATACGGAAAATCAACATGAAATAGTCTTTGCCATCTCGAATTACTCGGCGTCTAATCTGGATCCAAACTGTTTGCAAAGTCTATCACGGTCGCGCTCAGCAGGCTATGGGTTAATAGCGATTACTTATGTTGAAAGGATGGAAACTTTTTCGCAATTGTGTTGTCGTTAAGATACCGTGTAGGCGCGAACTGGGGACGTGGTAATGTAATTCTGTATAAATAATGTTTACTTGCTTCATCATGTTCTTTATCATACTGAGCGAAGTCGATGTTAATCAGTTTATTCACAATCTGATTTTGGGGGAACACTGGATTCTTTAAAACTTAACCTTAATACACACACTGGTGCTCTTTTCAAATAAATACACTTCAATGATAATCATAATTGAAATATTAACTAAAGGCATCAGTTTCAGGAATCCAAGAAGCTTTTCCACTTTTTATATTTGTATTTACATGTATTTGATTTAGAACGACTTTGATTTATATCTGATATAGGAAGTTGATTCGTAAAGATAATATATATCATAACTCTCTTTAGAACGGCAACATGCATGTGCTGCTATGTAATATTAAGGGTTTTTTTTATATAATAGATATGAATGTAGATGAGGCGATACAATAAAACATCTAAACTGTAACGTTTCATTTCATAGGAGACAGGTGGGTGTGTCATATGATTAGACGGGCCGCTTCCTTCCTAATTTGGCGTGTATGTGGTATCTTCACTCCACTTCAATTCTAATTTTATTTTATTTTACAAATGCGCAAAGTTACTAGCTAATTCATTTTTACCAGGCCATAAAACACTTGAAGGCATTACTGATTTCGTGGTGAAAAAGCCCAGAAAAAAAAGTCACAATGGAGTGGGTTTTAAAAACTGTCAGAACGTGTTAAGTCTTCTAGAAGTGGAAACATACATGTAAAGTCTTAACACATGTGTCAGCCTAGCTAACAAGTTTAGTAGTCCCAAACATTGATTTTTACAAACGTTCTGTTACGCTATGACCGTTTCTGCAGAGACATGTCAACACTTTTTTTTCCATGAAATTAATTGGCATTAACCTTATAAAGGAACCATTTCAGCACACATATAGAAAATACAGCTGTAAAAGAAATTTAATATTTTGGCATCTCATTTCACTAATTGTTCGATACATATAAACCCGTCTCTTGTTTCGTGTCGTTAATTGCTTATGGGGGAAATTATACATCCTTCATTGGCATTTCATAGATGCTATGTTATGAAGTACTAGCGCCCCTTGCGAATGTCGCCCATAAACAACGGTTTAGTCAATTATACATACAGATCACATAATACGACTCAATCGAAAATTGGTTAAGTACCAGTAGCGCTGTTATAGGGACACGGCACGTTTGAGAGATGAATTATTGATAACAAATCTACAAATTATGGTCTGCTCTTTCAGGAATTCTTCATGAGATGGGTATCACCATTTTACGTGCGTCTACAACAGGAGTAAGAAGGGTGGGTGGGGTGGGTGGAAAGAGAGAAACTGGTGTGTGTGTGTGTGTTTTAATTACGGACAGGGGAAGGTTTCTGTTGTTTGCTTTTTTCTGTTTTATCGGGAAAACTTAATAAGATGGGTATTACAAGTCTGCACGTGTCGACAAAGATTTTGGAGCGGGCGGGGGTGGCAGTCATTTTATTGTAGACAATGGAGGAGGAGGGGATGTTGATCTAATGACGAAAGACATGTTGTTATAAATTAGTAAGTATTTCTGTAGCGGTTAAACTTCATGCCTCTTTCGAGATAGGCTCGAATCGTATGACCTGTTGTATGAGGCAGCTATGCAGCTAGCTAACGGAAGTTCGGTGGTTTGACCCAGGGACGCCTAGAGTCTTTACTCCGCCACCAAAAGCTTGAAAAGTCGACATCTGACCTGGACTGTGTAGATTTGACTACAACCCAAAATAAAACAACAACAAAACTGCCAGTCAACATGGATTCAGTTTTAGTCCACCATTTTGTCATTTGCTACACATGGTGTTGAAAAACATGAACTACAAAATTCAGTAACAGATGCTCTTCATTTTTAGCTGGCTCTAGCGGGCCAATATATAGACATATACTAATTGTCTGATATAAATTATCTAAAGTTTCATATCCAAGTGGCTAAGCCAGATATCGTTCCCTTACAATATTCTAGATGCATTTTACTAGTACAATGCTAAGTGACTTCCCTTAATTGCCAACACAAGAAAGCGACAACAAAGCAATAAAATTAGTTGAGTGGTATAAAGCTTAAAATGCAAGGAGAACGCGCTGATAGCGATCGCGAGAGGTCATAATCAGGATTCGCCCAACCGTCGGATACCAAAACAGAAAAGAACACATATTTTATTAAGATATGTGCCTAATACATCGTCTCTCACATGTATATACAATATTTACAGATATTCACGTAATAATGACATATATTTAATAAACATATTAACAATGTGTATATTGTGGAAAAATCAATACATATATTAATAGAAAATTTACAGAAACAGTTATTTTTCTCTATATTAACTTTCTATGGAGAGCAACAGAGAAAACAATATTTCAGTAACCTACAAGTGTTAAACTCGTACGTTTACGATACTGTTTCTTTTAAAAAATGCTTCCTTAATAAAAATGGCAAAATTTCGCATTTTGTTATTATTTGCACCTAAAAGCATATACATTTTATAAAAGATGATTTTTTGTTTAATAGAAACGGCTCAGATACTTGTTTCTTATATCGCTGTAACACGGACATATACAAATAAATTGATATATCTCTTAGGTTAGCTCTCGTATGTTAGCTATCTTTGATATATACATATGCAGAGATACAGAATTTAACTCTTGTTTTTTGTTTTCTCTTCTTCTGATTATGCATTAGCGAGACATATGTATATTCACAAGCCTTTGTTTGTCATATCTCTTTGTATAATCCAATCCGTAATTGTTAAATTCATGTTTATTATATATTTTAAAACGTATGCTTAACCATTTCTGCTTTAAAATATCTTTAAGTGTTCTCTAGCTATGTATGTATGTATATATGTATGTATGTATGTATGTATGTATATAATGTAAGCTTATATATATGTTGCTTTCATGTATGCACGAAATTATATATGCATGCCATGTATTTTGTGCTTTCTTACATGGAGGCAATAAAGACATCTATCTATTTGTAACACGGACAACTACAAATAAATTGATAAATGTCCTCTATATCATGTAAATTACAAAATACAAGTTTGGCGATCAATTACGTTATTATCATCATTGGTAAAAAAGTAAAATAATAGAATGGTGTTAAGTATCCGAAGATAAAGCTGTCCACTTAACTGAGGGTACTGAATGACTGTGGTTTTCTTTACCTGTCCTTACTTTGGGATGGGGAATAAGACAACAGTACAACGCTATTGTATGATTTACTGTTCCATGCGCCATGGCATACGAGGGCAAAAATGTCCAGGAATATAAGTGCAATGTCATATATAGTGAGATTCCAGTCGGGTGCTGCGCATTTATCTAAAGAACACGTTTTCTCTGTGAAATAGCTATAAATTCTTTTCTTCCCAGTAAAGATGTTACTTGCAATTCTTTGAATACAAAAAGTCATATTATATCGTGACGTCACGTTTGTGCGTTAATAAACTTGTCACTATCATGTGTTCCGCCATTATTAATGTGTAACATAAATATTTCAGACGCTAAAGTTGCTTCAGATAACAAATTATGTGACAGAAATTACCGATTAATGGTATTTATTGGTCCCATCAAATCGAATCGCGAAATCCGATAATTACAAGACCGTCAAACACTGCTATATACTGGTAATATGCATGCTACATGGAAGTCTATTTCCACGATTGATCCAAAATCCTTCCATACCGAGTTAAGTCATTCACATTTAAAATGATCTAACAACTGGATTTAAGAGAATTATTAGATCTCAGCAAAACATATAATACCCTTGTGGATTCCTCCGTGCTTATTGCGAGATCAATGTACTAAAGTGCTTTTGTTTTGATTCCAATTCAATCTAGTTTGTTCAGACGCTTCATGTGAAATAAACATTTTTATTGCAAGGGGGAAGCGAGTGTTTGAATCAGATTTGTTTGACTTCGATAGTTTTTACCGGTGAGTATTAAAATCCAATAACTAGATCGATTATAACTTATTCTGTACAAAATCACAGCTTAATATCCACGGCAGTGCTTCTGAAAGGTATAGCATAATTAGAACAGAAATGAATAGCGAGATGATGGATTGTAATGCTAGATAGTCTATCTGTCGGCTTGACACGCTATTACGGCACATGAAAGGGTTTTCTTGAACAGAAAACAAAATGGGTTTTATCAATGCTAGTTGACACCTTGCAGTATACCTGATGAACTGCTGCAACCGCCGTGCGTGTAATTGACCAGCTCTTTGCACAACCGTAATTTTTAAATGAAAATAAGAGTGTTTAACAATATGGGTCGACTTTGAAGTACGGGTCATGCAAATATCTTTTATTAAAGGTAAATGCGGCTGTAGTAAACAAAAGCTGATTTGTACACTCAACATTGCATTCAGCGTCTGCCGGTATACCATTCACGCTTTTATAATAATAAATAGAGGATCTTGCATGAGTGTTTATTCAATATCATTTTTATGAAACGAGTTTACTAAAACGTATGGCACGAGCCTT